>LPNX010533224.1:38997-67740 GCA_001517045.1 Pseudotsuga menziesii | reverse complement strand
GTTGGCCTTCTGATACTATGGCCATAATACAGGTTCGTGTTATATCTGAACAATCCAATATCCTTATTGATGTATTGAGCTATATGAACTAAATATGTTATTGGATGACCATCTCAGGAAGACTTGACTTATAAAGTCATCAAGGAAAGTAATGGCCGCAACTTCTTTTACTGTTTGGGAGTTGAGTGCAATGGTTTGTGACGCAGCAAGTGTCGCACATTTAATAAACATCGTGAGCAAGTACATGGGTGGGAACCCATAACATTGCATGTCGGTGCCCCGCGGGGCCATAACTACAAGCTTCATTCTGCATCAAGAATGGAAAGAGAACGCAATCGAAAAAATTACGACGTTGAATACTGGTTCAAGAAGAATAGGAAGGCTATGGAGACTGCTGCCATTCGCTGAGAGGTCCAAAGTGAGGTATGATCTTTGTATTGATGTTTTATTTTCAGACATATTAAAAAAAAGGACGCTGGCTTAGCTTATTATCTTTGTTTTTCTTGTAATAGGGGGTGAAAGGTGTAGATGAGTTGAGCGAAGATGCAGTGGCACGCATCAAAAGAATCGTTGCTCAATACGATGCACAAGCCAGTGAAAAAAAATCTGCACTTAGGAATATTGTTCGTAAGAAGGTTATCAAAGATAAAGATTCGGAGGGCCTAAGAAAAATCTTCAATGAGTCACCGCCGGTAGGAATTTTCAATTCCTATTCAAATTCCTATTCAATTCCAGTCTTGCATGGCATTTCGAGAACTAACATATATTGAATATCCTATCATTGCAACAGAGATATTTAGATAGCTCTTCTGATTCACCCAAGGATGATTACATGTCTGTTGAAGAGACAGTCAGCGTACGTTTCGTAAACCCCTCCATGTTTTCATACATATTGAAAATGCTTGAATTAATATCCATCTTATTGACAATATTTCCTCTTTTCTGTAGGGAAATAATATATCTGTGGGTCAATCGTTTAGATATGACTTGAATCAAACCCATGATATATCTGAAGATGTTGACAAGACTCCAATTGATTTAAATGTTGCATTTGATTTTTCACAAAGTACTGAGGACAATATCATGTCCGTTGAAGAGACACTCGGTGTAAGTTTTATAAGCCGCTCCTTGTATTGTAATTTTTTCCAATTGCTATTCAAATTAATGTTTGTTTTGTTGTATATAATAGCAATGTTGCAAGGTATTTAAAAAAACTTACTTTTTTAAAACATTCTTTCGTTGCAACAGAGAAATGTATGCAACTCTTCACTGTTCTCTGAGGACAATATCGTGTCCGTTGAAGAGACACCCGCTGTAAGTTGTATAAGCGCTCCTTTTATTGTTACACATTGGAAATACTTTATTGAAACCCCATTTTATTGACATTGTTTCCTTATAATGGCAGAGAAATATTGTATATGTTGGTGACCCATCTTCATCAAATATGAATGAATGCATTGAACAAGGAGAAGGAATTAGTCAAACCCTTGATGTTGGTGAAGATGTGGATGTTATTCAGTGTTCATTTGATTCATTTTCTAGGCCTATATTTGATAGGTCACCTGGTAGTGTTCCTTTAGGCCCCACAATTTTTGACAGGACACCTGATAGTGTTCCTTTAGGCAGGCCAATATTTGACAGGACACCCGCTGCTGTTCCTTTAGGCTCACCAATATTTGACAGGACACCCAATTCTGTTCGTTTAGGCCCGCCAATGTCCAAAAATGTCCAAAAGACTCCAAAAGAAAATGTCCAAAATGTGCTAAATGAAGAAGGTGACAGAGATGGAGAGGACAATACTGTTGTAAATCATGGAAAGGTCCAGAATGAAAATACACAACGTAGGGGTCACAAACGGACCTTTCTCACCCCAAGTAAAACAAAGGATAAGAAATCGAAATACCATCACCCTTCATTCTATTCACAGTCTATCGCCAAAACAAAGAGGCCACGTGCATGCACTATGAAGAGAGATAGGTGTGAAGTGTTATTTTGTTTGTACTTTGTGTTTATTTTTTCAAATTAAAGTACGTTGTTTTGTATATTGTTTAATTTTTCACATTTACAAATATTGTTTTTTGTTTTCTTTTAACAGGTAGCTTTCCAACAAAGAGATAGGATATAAATTGTAAGTTATTAGCTGCCTTTAAACTTCCTGCAAATTGCCTGAGTCTTTCATCTTGGCACAGGTAGACTTTTGTACATACAAAACCTCCAATTGACCTTAGACTTGCTGTGTAATGAGATTTTGCAGGTGTAAACATCAATTATCCACATCTTTATGCATAGCAGGCCAGTAACAGTGTCTTTGCATATGCTGCAAGGCCTACCAAAGTATCCTCCATCAGAGGACAAATGAGCCTTCTTAAACAATTGCTTGAGCAGTGCCCTGGTGGATAATGTTGATCCATTTTGCATAACAGCTCATCTGCATGGTGAAAAACTAACAAACATACCTGATTGGTCTGTGTCAGTTAAAGAAATGTGGAAAGAATAGGTCTGAAATAGGGATTACCAGCACAGAGAAGGAAAAGAATAGGTCTTATTCTTGTTGTACTGCCTATTATGGCATGGATGTATCACAACTCTTATTAAGTGTACAGTGATTTTATATAATTATGGGGGAATGTACTTTCGTGTCCAAAATGGTTATGATATTGCAGATGTTTTTCTGAATATGGTATCTCTTGAATATTTTTGTTGGTTTTTTAATTAATTCTTTCCAGATGTGTACAATGTTATTCTATAAACTTTCCTTAGTATTAATAAGTCATCAAAATTCTAAAGTTTTATTACCTTTTGCTACAGTTCAAAGTTGAAGAGGGCTCATTACTTCCCCATCCACCCTCTAAAATTTAGTCATCCATGTTTACTGTTCAATCTATGCTTTATCTACATCAACTTCACAAATGCAAGATTTAGGCTTGCTACCATTTGCATTTTGTGACTAGACTCTCAAAGGGAATTTGGCATTTTGGCTGAACAAAGAGAGAGGAAACACAAAGAGCCATGCGCTGTATTGTAATAGACATTGCTGAAACATAGACTGAGCAACCATTCGAAGCTGGTTTTTCAATTAAATGTGTGATTGTATTGCTATGTTATGGGCTTTCGTTTATAATTGCATTCAATGGATTGTGATGATAAACTCTGCATGGAATTGATGTTAAATTCTGTGTTAATTGTTGTATGACAACATTTGGGAAGCTGCTTTATATCTAAGTGTTGCCTTGGTTTATTTTATTTTTTAATAATGTGAGAAACCATTATAGGTTTTAGCTTTGTTATTCCACTCCATAGCTTCATTCTCCAATAAAAACGGAACAATTGCAACAGCTCTATTGTGCCCAGTTCCCACTGTTTGATTTGCAAGAGGAAGATCAATGGCTTCCATTAATGGACTGCTGCACTATCTCAACTGAGTTTCCAATCTCAAGCTCTCAAATTTAGTAATGTGTTGCCAATAAGGCCATTGAGCATCTAGCAAGCCATACACAATGAATCTATATGATCGTACACAACCATTCTTCATTCGCCATGGTCATACAATTTTGCTGGGCATGCGTGTGAGGTGGATATCAGAAAAGCCATCAAAATTTACAAAATATGAAAGGAGTCAAGTTGAAGAATGTTGTTACAAGATTTGTGTGTATTGCTTTCTCACTAACACCTAATAAGATGCATTGGAACAAATAAACTCCATAAACATAACCAATAATTGCCATATGTTACCATAGCCAATTCTAACTACAGTAATTTCACTTTGAATTATGAAGTGCAAAGAACTCAGAATGCTAAACCTGCTATAATTGAGTTTATTTCAATCGTGAAATGGAAAAAAATGGCATAATGGGCCTAGTTTATCTTTACTGTGAACACATCTGACTGCTTGTAGTGCTCCACAATGCTTCATTGATTAAGCGGCCTAAGCTTGAATGGTATGATTCATTGGTCAAAACCTAAACTATACTACATAAAAATAAATCCCTCTAAGCTTAGTTGTCCTAGAAACATTGCACTGAATGAAAAATCAAAGTTGACACCCTTCAAAGTTTTCAAGTCATAGAAATCTGCCAGTAATCTCTTGAATTTAAGTTATAGTTATAATTGAATCTCAATTTTTGAAAAGTATGGTAATTAGTAGCAACTGTTTTAATGCTTTCAAGAAGATCTTGGATGCAGACTTGTAGGTCACAATGTAAAACCTCATACAATGAGATTTAACAAAAACATCACATCAAATTAATTTTTGTACTCTTTCCACATACTAGAAAAGATTTGGGGCTTCTTAATATCATATATTGAGCAATCTTTCTTGTTTGCATAGGAAGTAGAAACTAAAATGTAGAAAGGACATTCCAAACCAAATCAACAAATGCTACAACGGTCACAAAAAATGGTATGTAAGTGTTTCCTTTCTACTTCTTCTCCAGTCCTAGAAACGGGAAAAGGGTGGGGGCATCTTGGGCACTTGCAGACATGAGAAAGTCTCCCTGAAAACCCCCACTGTTTCCCGTGAGCAC
Source organism: Pseudotsuga menziesii (assembly GCA_001517045.1). Lineage (NCBI taxonomy): Eukaryota > Viridiplantae > Streptophyta > Pinopsida > Pinales > Pinaceae > Pseudotsuga > Pseudotsuga menziesii. Next base: position 63,217 of record LPNX010533224.1, on the reverse strand, counting down.
CTCCAAAGTCTTCTATTGAAACTTGTTTGGTGGGTAAAAATAACAAAAATAGTCAATGTAAAATAACAAAATAACAAAATCCCTAGGCGAACCCACAAGGAAAATCGACTTGTCAAGGACAAACTCATTTTATTTTTTCACCATTTTGATTTTACTCTGTAGTCTTCACTCTTTGAGCTGTCCTTGTTTGAGCCTTCACTGTTTGAGGGATATCAAACCTTTCCCTAAGGAATGCTAAAGCAAGGAGTTCTAAGTTTAAGGAATAGGAATGCTAAAGCAAGTAGTTCTAAGTTTATTATTAGGCAAAAAGACAATCTATTTCTCATTTCTGAGGTTAATTTGCAGCCTGAAAGTTCTGTTTGCACCCTGAAATTTTCCTTTGCAGCTTGCACAGTCTAGGCTCCATGATTATTTTGAAGGAATCCTTAAACCTCCAAGTCCATTTGGCATTGTCAGATTGGTAATTTGGTTTTAATTTCAAGTTTTTACCTTTTAGGATATGTTTACTGCTATAGACTACAGTTTTGAGTTCCGAGTTTACTAGTTTTGACTATGGACTTTAATTTATTGTTCTTAACTTAATAGTTTTGAGAAAAAATAAAAATAAAGGGAAAATTTTTAAACCTAGACTCTGAGTGAGAGAGATTTTTGATTTTTCAAGTCAACTGTTCAACTTTCAGTCAAGTCTGGACTCTTATTGACATCAACATACCTATCTTTGGTTAATGGAAAATCCAGTTAAATTTTAATACAATAGACTGAAATTTGAGTTGTTAAATGTTTTATGAAATTAAAATTTGAGATTTCAATTTGTATCTTAATTTTTTTTGAATTCATGCCTCTCTCACATCTCCCCATACCTATATTTCAAAATGGGCATACTCATACCCATACCCATACCTCTGCCAATGTATTTGGCAAGTATGGTGGAAATAACAATGGGCAGAATAATAAACTATCTTAAACAATTTCTCAGGGCATTTGGTAAAACTTTGCACCTATCACCAGTGTGCTACTCAGATGACAGATGTCTAAAACTGCAAGCTAAAACACACAAGGATATACTTTCATAACAATGCATTGGTGATGTTGGTTACATTGAGTTATCAAATCCCAGTTCTTCAAATTTTCATCTATTCACTGTTAAGGAATATTCTCCAAATAATTGTGAAGCTTTCTTCACACAAAATCACCAGATCAAAAGCAAGTTAGCACATGTCATCATAGATAATGGAAATCAAAAGAGCATAATCTCTTGGCATCAATCGGGGAGATTCAACCACAAAACACAACACATACCAAGCTATATCAACTTGGATGGGTCAAGAATACAGGGGATGATGTTTCAGGCATTTTTATCTATGTTGTTGCTCACTTCACCTACACTGTTATGTAGAGCCATAGTCTTTAAGAAGACCACTTTATTTCCGGCTGATAGGGACATGTGGATGTGGATCATAAAAACACTGTTATTCCCTACTTCACGTTCATGCTGAAATGGTTCTTAAAATTATCAATATCAATCATAGTTACAACTCATCAAATTATCAGTTATGGTACATGAACTCTCTTTTTTAAAAATAATTTATAGTTTTAATCTTGTGTTTCCTGAATAATTTTGTTTCTTCACTCTTTTTTTTTTATTATAAAAATATTTTGATATATTTTTTTACTTGTCGTTTCCTTGCTGTATCCAGATCCTGGGTTTTAAAAAATCTGGTGAATTTGTATCTGTATTTGTATCCTGGTAACTTAGCTCAAACCCTTTCTATTTGGAAGGGCAATTGTCAAGCAAGTTAGTTTTCATAAGTTTATGTTTTTGTGTTCAACAAACAAACAAATTGTTGTTTAGTTTCCTCGTGCTGCTTTGGAATCACTTTTCGAGCGCTATGTTGATGTGTTAGAGGAGCCAAAGGGTTCTTGCCCATTTGGGCAACACAACATTGATCTTGTCCCAGGTTCTCAGCTTCCAAATCAACCTCTGTATTGGAGCACAGTTGCTAATACCTCATTCATCAAACTTTGTTTTTGTTTCATCATTCTGTTTAAGCTGTTTTCATAAGCACGAGTTGCTAATATAAAAGTAAAAATTTGAGTATTTTTTTTATATAATTAAAATTGAAAATCTGTTTATACAAATGTATATGTAAAGTTGAAAAGTATTATTAAAAGTTGTTTATACAAATGCATATGCAATTTATTATAAGTTGTTTATATTAGCATAAAGGTAAAAATACAAATTGTTATAAGTTGTTTATATTAGCTTATAGGTAAAAATACAAATTGTTATAAAAATACACCATAGTCATGCAAAAGGGATTACACATCTAGATCGACTGTACCATGGAAATTTACATCCCCTTTGAGCTACTTAAATGATAAATAGCCCATTTTTTACAACTCAAAACCAGGAAACCTTGCATGCTCGGGCTTCACCATATCAAAGTATAAGCATGCAGTCCTTGCCAAGCCTTCAAATAGAGAGGTTCCATGATCTCCACCATGCACCTGGATAGATGCAATAAGTCTCCTCCCATTGTTATAAATAAATCCAGTGAATGCCTTTGCTCGATTAAGATATACTTCTTCTTTTGTTAAACGGTAAAGGGCAAGAAATGTGTAACCATTTCCACTAATGCCATGGCATAGTCCAACTTTTCTGAGGAGACCCTTCTTCCATACCAATTCACCTGCCTCAACTGTAGCTTGACGAAAGACAGGTTCCCCTAGAAGTACCTATACAAACAAAAGGCCTTTTAATATTGAATATAGAAGAAAAAAAATGCTGAAAGTGAACCTATAACACTTCCTCAAGGTAGAGTCCTGTCAAAATAGGGGTCTATGATTTCATTCTTGAAAACTGGTTACTGAATGAATAAAATACTAACCAACACACTCCAAGGGATTGTTTCATGACCAAGATGTTTGTTAATGAACAATGCAGCCCATAGAAATCCTGCACGCCCATACATCAATTCATATGGCATGCCAAAACCACCATCCTCAGGCCCCACTGAAAGTGCCCTCTCTTGTGCTACCTGTTGAAATTTGCAAATAAAAATTGTTACAGAATGTTTTATCAATTTCCGTTCATAGCTTTTACATTTAAGAAATGATGGTAATAGCACAGAAAAAGAAATTGCTTTTAGAGTATCAAGACTTTAACAATAAAGGGCATTAGCAGTCAGCACAAAGAGTAGAGCTTTTCATGTTTTTTCTTGTACCTCACAGAAAAGATTTAGAAATAAGTCCTTCAATACAACAACACACAAAATCAGCACTGGAGAAAGATAGGAGGATTGACTTGTCTTTGTTACCTAAGGGTTTATAAGATTATGAAGGGATTATAACTGTTTATCATTACTTACTGTCTTAAACTCCTTGCTACTGCTGCACAAGAATCAAAAATTTCACTGCATAATGCAAGATCCTCCTTATTTCCAGTTATCTGATATGATCTCAAACACATGAATGCAGTTCCTGATAACCCTTTATACACTGTAGGGTCTCTGCAGCGGAATCCCCGCTGTGTCCATGTTGATTGGACCACCTTAACAAAAGCAATATCAAACAATACCGTAAGCTCAATTATTACACTTTGCATAAAATAGATAAATTCTTCTAGGATTACATATAAAATAATGCAATAAACTATCATGCATCTTGCTCAAAAAGACATCAAATCTATTAAGAGTAGAAGAAGCTATCGGATTTCAATTATGCTTAATAAAACAAGAAGTTTGACTTTTAAGTTAAAAAATACATAGGGTGTACCAGTAATCCAGATGACCATAAAGCCATAATTGTAAAAGTCAAAACCTGAAAGGTACCGATTTCTGAAAGTAATGCTGTAAACCCTACTGGTGTAAGGATTATTGTCTCATAGTTGGTCCTATTATGAATGCATATTAGAATTGCTTCGAATTTGGAAATGCAACAAAAGAGCTATACCAGGCAATACCATGTTTGTCACCATAGTCATGCAAGAGGGATTACACATCTGCAACCTCAGCTTTTATACACTTTACTATTGCCACATGGCCTGCCACCTCGCACAGCAACGGACATAGTCATGCAAAAGGGATTACACATCTGCAACCTCAACTTTTATACACTTTACTATTGCCACATGGCCTGCCACCTCGCACAGCAACGAACCACATGAAATTTACTGTTAATTATCAAGTGTTGTCCTTATTCTTGTTTGACTTTCTTTGATTTTCAGTTAAATTGATCTAACTCAGTAGTACTGGAAACAATATCAACATCAATCTTGTCCTTCATGATATTGGCATGTAGAGCTGATGTATCGGCTGCAATGGGTTTGCTAGCTGAATCCATGCTCTTTCCAGTGATTTCAACTCCTTAACTATGTATGAATTCAACATGAATATAATTTGAATTCAACAAACCTAAATTCCAGAGCGATATTAGGCTTAGAAAAAAGTAAGACTATAAGCATAGCCATCTAGAAGCAAGTACAAACTACCATCAAATGCTAGTTGTAGCAAGTATAAACTAGCCATCCATGAAGTCACCCTGATGTCTACAGAAACTTTCAATCTCCCATGTAATGGAGTTAACACAAGTTCAGCAACAAGAAAGTGCAACTTAAGACCCTGAAAGGTATGTATTTGATAAAATCTAAACATAAGCAGTTAAAAAAAGCTAAAATATAATCAAGGATGTAAATATTAGTGAGCAGGTTGTCTATAAAAATATGCATAATTAAACTCTGCCAGTAGAACTCTTCCAGCATGCTATATGTGGAATATTTTAGAAAGTCCCAGGCATGGATTAAATGTTTGATCAATATACTATGGAATTATAGATGGACATAATTATAAATTGTCAATAGGAATAACTATAGAGACAATACAATATCCACTTTCTTCAGATGTAAGATTATTTCCCTTATGCTTAGGAGTATGTTGCGGACATATACAAAAGAGAATACTCCTCCGGATACTATAATGCAAATGAAAATTTCTCAATAAAACAGAGTTTTCCAAGAATCTGCATTTTTATCTTTGAGCTAACCCTCCATCACTTGCTTTTGTTGCTGTAGGTGTTGCTGTTATTCATCAAGATCATCTTGTAGTGTGTGGGAAATCCTTTTTGGTTGATTTTGAAGTAACAATTTCGTGATCATTGCACTACCTCAAGGGTATAATCCAAGGGTGCTTGAAGCAAAATGCTAGATTTTTACATCTGATAATGCTCCATTCACTTTCAGCCATAGCATAAATTATGGAACAGATAGAAAGCTCTATGTCTCATAGTTTTAAAGCCTTCCCATAAGGGATTCTGTGGAGCTGAAGATGATGCTTCTCCTCTTGTGCTAGAGTCACCTGGCATATAGATAGACATGACAACATCAATATGTTAACAACACCCATGACTGTTGCCCCTCTGCAAACGTGTATGCATGGATACATCAACAACATGGAGAAGCAAGCAAAAACAATAATTGCTAAATTAGGGCACGCACCAAACCTTGGAAACTGCCAATGGGTGTACTCCCAATCAACCAGTCATGCTACCCGGACAAAAGATCCATGGGAGAAGCACCTGTGCATGTGATGTAATATCGTCAAGGCAGTATTGTGACGCAGAACACTAGTCACCTGAACACTTGAAATCCATTGCATAAGGAGTCTCGTGAAGCGTACCTGAGCTTGCAGTTAGATTCGACTGCTGCTGCCTTGGTCTATGTCTCTGCCTTGGAGCAACCGCGGCAGACTGCTGCCCCTCTGCAAGAATCTGTACCGCACGTCAACACACGTGTATGCATGGATACATCAACAACATGGCGAAGCAAGCAAAAACAACAACTGCTAAATTAGGGCATGTGCCAAACCTTGGAAACAGCCAATGGGTGTGCTTCTAATCAACCAGTCGTGCTGCCCGGATGGAAGATCCCTGGGAGAAGCACCTGTGCATGTGATGTAATATCGTCAGGGCAGTATTGTGATGCAGAACACTAGTCACTTGAACACCTGAAATCCATTGTATAAGGAGTCCCGTGAAGCGTACCTGGGCTTGCAATTAGACCCGGCTGCTGCTGCCTTGGTCTATATCTATGCCTTGGAGCAACCGCAGCAGACTGCTGCCCCTCTGCAAGCATCCGTACCGCACGTCAACACACGTGTATGCATGGATACATCAACAACATGGCGAAGAAAGCAAAAACAACAACTGCTAAATTAGGGCACGCTCCAAACCTTGGAAACTGCCAATGGGTGTGCTCCCAATCAACCAGTCGTCCTGCCCGGACGGAAGATCCCTGGGAGAAGCACCTGTGCATGTGATGTAATATCGTCAGGGCAATATTGTGACGCAGAACACTAGTCACCTGAACACCTAAAATCCATTGCATAAGGAGTCCCGTGAAGCATACCTGGGCTTGCAGTTAGACCCGGCTGCTGCTGCCTTGGTCTATGTCTCTGCCTTGGAGCAACCGCGACAGACTGCTGCCCCTCTGCAAGCATCTGTACCGCATGTCAACACACGTGTATGCATGGATACATCAACAACATGGCGAAGCAAGCAAAAACAACAACTACTAAATTAGGGCATGCACCAAACCTTGGAAACTGCCAATGGGTGTGCTCCCAATCAACCAGTAGTGCTGCCCGGACGGAAGATCCATGGGAGAAGCACCTGTGCATGTGATGTAATATCGTCAGGGAAGTATTGTGACGCAGAACACTAGTCACCTAAACACCTGAAATCCATTGCATAAGGAGTCTCGTGAAGCGTACCTGGGCTTGTAGTTAGACCCGGCTGCTGCTGCCTTGGTCTATGTCTCTGCCTTGGAGCAACCACGGCAGACTGTTGCCGCTTTGTAAGCATCCATACTGCATGTCAACACATGTGTATGCATGGATACATCAACAACATGGCGAAGCAAGCAAAAACAACTGCTAAATTAGGGCACGCGCCAAACCTTGGAAACTGCCAATGGGTGTGCTCCCAATCAACCAGTTGTGCTGCCCGGACGGAAGATCCATGGGAGAAGCACCTGTGCATGTGATGTAATATCGTTAGGGCAGTATTGTGATGCAGAACACTAGTCACCTAAACACCTGAAATCCATTGCATAAGGAGTCCCGTGAAGCATACCTGGGCTTGCAGTTAGACCCGGCTGCTGCTGCCTTGGTCTATGTCTCTGTCTTGGAGCAACCGCAACAGACTGCTGCCCCTCTGCAAGCATCCGTATTGCACGTCAACACATGTGTATGCATGGATACATCAACAACATGGCGAAGCAAGCAAAAACAACAACTGCTAAATTAGGGCACGCGCCAAACCTTGGAAACTGCCAATGGGTGTGCTCACAATCAACCAGTCGTGCTGCCCGAACGGAAGATCCCTGGGAGAAGCACCTGTGCATGTGATGTAATATCGTCAAGGCAGTATTGTGACGCAGAACACTAGTCACCTGAACACCTGAAATCCATTGCATAAGGAGTCCTGTGAAGCGTACCTGGGCTTGCAGTTAGACCCGGCTGCTGCTGCCTTGGTCTATGTCTCTGCCTTGGATCAACCACGGCAGACTGCTGCCCCTCTGCAAGCATCTGTACCACACGTCAAACACGTGTATGCATGGATACATCAACAACATGGCGAAGAAAGCAAAAACAACAACTGCTAAATTAGGGCACGCGCCAAACCTTGGAAACTGCCAATGGGTGTGCTCCCAATCAACCAGTCATGCTGCCCGGACGGAAGATCCCTGGGAGAAGCATCTGTGCATGTGATGTAATATCATCAAGGCAGTATTGTGATGCAGAACACTAGTCACCTAAACACTTGAAATCCATTACATAAGGAGTCCCGTGAAGCGTACCTGGGCTTGCAGTTAGACCCGACTGCTGCTGCCTTGGTCTATGTCTCTGCCTTGGAGCAACCGTGGCAGACTGCTGCCCCTATGCAAGCATCCGTACCGCATGTCAACACCCGTGTATACATGGATACATCAACAACATGGAGAAGCAAGCAAAAAGAACAACTGCTAAATTAGGGCACGCGCCAAACCTTGGAAACTACCAATGGGTGTGCTCCCAATCAACCAGTCGTGCTGCCCGGACGGAAGATCCCTGGGAGAAGCACCTGTGCATGTGATGTAATATCGTCAGGGAAGTATTGTGACGTAGAACACTAGTCACCCGAACACCTGAAATCCATTGCATAAGGAGTCCCCTGAGTGTACCTGGGCTTGTAGTTAGACCCGGCTGCTGCTGCCTTGGTCTATGTCTTTGCCTTGGAGCAACCGCAGCAGACTGCTGCCCCTCTGCAAGCATCCGCACCGCACGTCAACACATGTGTATGCATGGATACATCAACAACATGACGAAGAAAGCAAAAACAACAACACATAGATATTTTCAATAAATGCAACTAACCTGAGACAATTGATGGTGCAATGTTGGAATGAGGATGACCCCTCTTGTTGAGATATTGAAACTGGAATGGATCATATTCAGATGCGTGGATATTCAAATCAATTTCCAAGCCGCTACTTTTCTTGATTCTTTTGCCTTTCTTTTTTGGGCTAAGGAAGCTTTTCTTCCTCTTCAAAGATGACTCAAAAGCACCCAAGCCAGTGGTGAAGTCAAAGTCCATAATATGAAGAGTGTTGGCCTCATCCAACAATTTTTTAACTAGACCAACCAATTTCTTGGTCTTTCTCAATGTACTAGGAGGACTGTTTCTAAGCAGGTCTAGGTAGCCAAACAATTCATCCCTAGCTAATTGAAGTCCCTCAACATCTGGATCAACAGTATCAGTAGCTGTAAATGTTATATCACCATCTACATGTAAGTTTGGTGCCTCTATCTCGTGAGGGGTATCAAATGAAGCATGCGTTGTGTCATGATCTGGTACTGGGATTGAATCTCCTAATGGGAAATACAACCAATCTACCTTTATAGCATGCTTGCACATGTTGCCGCGAATAGACCATGGGCAATCACACACTATAAAATTTGCACGATACCAGGTGACAAGGTATTTCTTATGAGGATTCGTTTGACTCCTCACCCAATAGGCATTAGATATGCTCTCATGAGGGAAACAATCACTGTCCGGGATTCTTTTTGCTCTTTCCATTGAAGATTCAAGCTGCTTCTCTTTTCTGTAGTTGTTCAAGTAACCTTCTTCTTTCAGAATTTCTTTGAACCGATACATAGGTTCGACATTTGTCAAGAGCACATATAATAACCAATCCATTCGACGAGCACATTTCTTTCGTCGATTGGAGAGAAATTTGGTATTCAAGTAACAATGGTAGGACTCTACAGCATTGTTGGTCTCTTGATTTGCATGCGGAAAATCACGACAGCCTTTCAACTTTCACCCACATCCCTGAAAGTAAAAAAACAAGTCAACGAAAATATATGGTAATCATGAAACACTTAAGCAAAAACACAAGAAAGAGTCGTCTGCACTTACGAAACTTATCACCGGAAAACCAATTCTTGTTGAGATAGTCAAGGAATTTCCTCTCATCAACAAATTCATCTTTAAATCCTTCTATTGCAGCAGTCACATCATCGTTGGAACAATACTTCATAATATAACCTAACTTACTAAACATTGCACTTGCCATGTCTGGACTAGTGGCCAAGTTATTGACGTTTTTTAGCCATGCCCTTCGTACATGCCAAACGCACAATATAACTTTGCACTGTGTCACCCTCCTGCAATGTTCGATGGGTTAAAGTGACACTTTTTCATAAAAAAGATAAGTTAAAATGAATATACCTCAATGCAGCTATCTCAGCCAACGCATCATCAACCATGAAGGAATTGGGTTTCCAATCCGGACGGAGTTGGTAACACCTATTCATAAGCTGCTCCAACCAAAGTGCAATATCTTCAGTTGTATTCTGCAATGAAAGAACCCATGCAACAGGTACCCCACTTTGTTCTGCATCAAATACAACTAGTGTGTAAAGCTAGTACTGCCATACTCAAACAAGATAGGAAGTGAAAAACGTTTTTTATTAAATAAATTGAATGGCTTAATATTGGATAATCATATTAAAAAAACACGGACAACACACATACCCCGTATCTATTAGTACTAAATGTTGAGTCCATGGCTATTAAGCTGTTATGACATAGCTTAACCATTGTCTCCAACATCCATTTCGTTTGGATTCCAATTATGAAAGGCACGCCTGCATCATTGGGCTTTTGGAAGAAGAAAAAATCCTCTTTACGTTTTTGGTACCAAATAGAAACACTCATCTCATCCTTTTTGTGGAGTTGATAGTTTCCTTTGCTCAACCGACAGTAGATGTTTGCAACATCCATTCTGCTCAAGAAGAAATCCCTATCCTGACCTATCGCATCCAAGTTAACATGTTTGTTTATGTGCATTTTGCAAACTGAGTCAACTGGCACCTCCAAGAAAAAACAACTTTCGACATACGAGACTATGTCCCTTGAGAGCTTAGGCTTATGCAGAGACCTAGCCTCGCCTGAAGTGTCATGCAAACCATGACAAGGCCATCCTTGTTTGTCTTCATGCTCATATAGATATGTCAATATCGCAGCCTCAGGATTTTGAACCATAACCTTAACTATAAAATGGCATTGGCAACCCCTCTTTTTGGCAAACGAGGCCCTACGTTTAGCTAGTTGTTCTCCTTTGTCCTCCGGACCATAACAACATGCATAACTACATATAAAAAAAATTCCAGTGTCAGTACAGACAACAAATTATAAATGGGATATCATTAACTCCATATAAATAATACATTCTTGAGATACTTACACTTCATAACTCAATGAAGTAGTGTCATTTTTCCCTGATTCTTTCTTTTTCCGTCGGATGAAACTACATGGAGCATCGAGGTTCATTTCTTCCCCCCTAATGAAGTCGGATACTCTATGGGACGGGATTTTCGCAACACGATCAAAACATCCATTTGATCGAGCAATTTCAGACCAAAGAATATCTTTGGAGGAAAAGGTGAGCATGTGTTTAGGGTCTTGCATTTCAAGTTGCATGATAGCCTACCATTTTCCTTGCTTGCCCATTTTGAATAAATTCCTACAAACAATGTGCAAACACATTACTGAAAATAATGTCAAGAATGGTTGAAGCAAACACCACAAACCTGCAACCCTGTTAGTGTTGCTCATGGATTGTTTTGGACAAGTGTTTCTCCTCCAGATCGTTTGAAGTAGAAACCAAGAGTCTTGGACTCCTTCTCCCTGCACTGAAAAGGAAAAAGACCCCTAAGGAGTTGTGGAGCAGAGAAAGGGAATAAATTCCTTGTGTTATGAAGGAGAAGAGAGTGCCATGGTGGATTGATGGCGTAATGAAGGCCTAGAGTGCTTATTAGTGAGCAGATTGGCTATGCCATGAGAGAGATGGGTTGGATTGAGTGAGATTAGAACCCTGTAGGAGCTGCCTTTGCCCTGGAGGTATCATGGTTTGGCTTGGGAGGGGGGGGTCCATTGCTGATTCCTATGGTTGGGTGGTGAATTGCTTCTCAACAACTAGTTTGATGAACTATAGTTGAAAACAGATAAGTACTCATAGTCATCTGTTTGGAATGCTTATGTTCACATTCTGTTTGATTATGGACAAAGAATGAATTTGAAATATGCATGGTATTTCCACTCCTTTGTATGTGCATATCAATTCTATTTATTCTGCAGCTAAGAGTTTCAAATTGTCTTAGCAACTGATTAATAAAGAAAGGATTTTTGTATGGAATCCCCAATGGCCAAGGGAGGCAGTAGGTACATGACATTATTGCTGCTGTTTGCAATTATCAATTTCCAGATTTCTTTCAAAATAAAAAGAAAAGAAAAAATCAGATTGCAAATAAACCTTAGTGAGTGATCAGTGTGGTATTCTATGCAAACAAAAGCAAAGTTTTAAGGGTATATCATAGCCAGCAAAAGTGTGTTATGTTTTTCTCTTTGATTGATTGATTTCTACTATAGTTTATTGTACTTTCCTCATTTATGTCTGAGTAGCAAACTAACAGTTTGTTCATGCTGGCAATGGCTCTACCTCTTTAAGTTTCCACTGTGGGGATCTCTTATCCGGGGAAGACTTCACAGGCCATTATTATGCAAAGGAAGGTTATTCACAAATCTAAAAATTTAAAACTCACTCTGAATGATCTCCCTGCTCTTCTTTGTAGAACATGATTTGGATCCCTATCTCTCCCTAAGATGAATTTCTTACTCTGGCCCTTATCTCATGGTAAACTATTAATAGGTGATAACCTTCTTAGGAAAGGAATCTTCAGTCCCTCAAGGTGTCTTCTATGTAAAGTTAATAATTGGATAAGATAAGATAATTTTGTTAGTGTTCAGCAAGTTGACCACGGTCCACAAGTTATTCTATGGGACTCAAAATACATCCCAATGTATTATATGAATAAAAGCAAAGAAATAGCTAACTAATTAGTCAATACAAATGCAAGAAGTAGTGCAAATGCTGAGATGCAAAAGCAAGAGAAAAACCATGTCAAGCATACAATACTTCTGTTGAGTCATGCTGGGGTGAGGAACAGAGTGGGCAGAATCTTCCCTTCACCTGTTTCTGGAATGTCCTTTCATTATGGCAGTTTGGAATCTCATCCTCGATAAGTTAAAGTTTCCATTGAATTCCAAACCATCCTTTTGGCCTTATCTCTTTCCGACTTGGCAAAATCAGTATCTAGGAACCTTAAGGGTAGCCCTCTACTTATGTACTATGGACTCTGTTACCCAGATATATTACGTGGAAAATTTGTAATAGAAGAAAGAGTGCAATCTTTGATATGAGAGAAAGAAATATTGAACAGGTAAAAAATGGAAGATAATCTTAAATTAGGGAAACAGTGATAGCTAACTACATGGAGGGAAAAAGTGGGAGATATTAGATAAAACGTAGATAAAAGGATTAGTTCAGGTCATTATTCATACAATCCAGTGTGCCCTTCAATAACTTTTTGTCGACTTTTCTATTTTTTGTGGCTCTTATAGTACGATGAAAAATTCAAACCTCACTCTGAAAGGGACCCGGACACCCATCAACAATGCAATACAGTGCAGCGCAGCCAAGAAACAGGTGAACCCAGTTGCATAGAATTCTCATTGGAGTTTGCTATCGGGTCGGTTTAGTGGCCCCCTGAGCACAAAGAAATTTACAAAAACGTAGATAAAAGGATTTACTTTCATCACAAAGCAGAGGTTTTGATATATGAAAGTCGGGTCTAAATTGAACTAGTAAAATAATGGCTAATGCGTACGTAAAGAAGGCCAGCATACTTAAATAGTTTAAGAACAACAGTCCCTACATTATATACTATCAACTGCAAATGCAAATGCCATCGTACTGTAAAAGTCCCAACTCCCCCTCTGCCTGGCACTTCCTTCCTTTTTTGATGATGATATGCTTTTTAAGAACTCGATTGCATTAATGGAAATGGTGTTTATGCTTCAACTGATGTTCCTGGACAGATGGTGTTTATGGAAATGAGACTGGACAGAACCATCAGCATTCACCGAGCAATGGAGCAGTCAACTGGTGTTTATGGAAATGAAACAGAGCAATGGAGCAATGGAGCAGTCGCGCGATCTCATTTGAATTGCGGTTGGTGGCACCCATCAATGCATGGGGTACGTCGAAGGCAGAAGAGTAAGTGTGGTTGATCAACGTTAACGGCACTCAACGACGGCGAGGTGGATCGGACGACGACCGGGTGGAATGGGCTGCCAGCAATGGAGAAGAGGGGTTGCCGACGATGGTCAGAGTGCCGGCACGACAGTTGTCGTCGGGCAAAATCGTTGCGTCGGTAGCTCACTCCTTTGGAATCTCCTTACCTCACGCGAATGTACGGAATCCATGGTGTGAATGATGGATTTGATAATAAAGGTTTGTAACCAAAGTTTGGAATAACATAAGATTTATTAACGGATGGGGAGGGGTCCACCCTCACCCATTCGTATCCACTTAAGTGCTAGCGTGAGCTCTCCCTTTTAGATGTTCGCGTCATCCACTTCATTCACACACTCACGAGCTCTTAAAATTTTTAATCACATGAACCATGGTTTAAATTTATACATGGGAGGGGTCCATCCCTCACATTGTTTTAGCATGAGTCCAAAATTTCACATCACCACCCATCTCCACCAATTAAAAAATTAACATTGACCTTGAATTTTGACTTTTTCAATATTTGGACATTAGTGTACTTTCTCCAAATTTAGCATTAAAATGCCACTCTGATGCTCTATTAGCGAAATGATGCCTTTCGGGAGTGAAAGTGGCCCATGGGGAAAAGATGCTGCTTCGGGCTTGAAAATGAGCCCAACCATGCTTAAAAACAGACTTCTGGTCATACGTTTTTTACATTTTGAATTGTTTCATTTAAACCATTACAAATTGCCTAAAAAATGGAAAAATATTGTTTTCTCGGAATCAAACGAAACTATAGGGGGACCTAGTACATGTTCATATGACTCAATTCAAATGCATAGCATGTTGAAAAACACTGACACGAAGGATCTAATAACCTCCTAAAGCCGAAACACCAAGACGACTATCCCAGATTTGGAGGTGTGAGTGAAAAACTCATAAATTATTAGTCATTTGTTCAACAACCAATAATAACCAACGGAAAAAACACTCTGGGCTAGTTGGCTTGATGCTTAAGTCTGGAAAGCCGAGCGTTTTATAAAAAAATTAAATGCTAGGACTTTTTTTACAATTTCCCCAAGGGGATATGAACATGTATTTACAAAAAATAAAAAAGGCTAGCCAAAACTGGTTAACTCTGGAGCACACTGAACTTCTGAACTCTGGAGATGAGTATTCACCATGCTCAATAACTGGCGGCTCTATAGGAAGTTCAACTATTGTACAAATAGTTGGTAACATCTGGCTCCAACCGCAGGACGTGCACTTGTTTAATTTTCATTCAAAAAGTGTGTGCGAGAGGCCTAGAATCTCTGGTTCCTACACGAAATTAAAGTGCATCCGTACCACATATATATATAATAAGACAAAAATGAAACAACAACTATGAATAAGGAAAAAAGGAAACAATATATGGTACATACATAATAAACATAAACTAAATATGATACAAAAAATATAGTACAAAACTATGGTACATAAGGAAAGACTCAAAGGGAAAAGACGAGGGTTTAGAAAAGCACTTAGAATTCCCCCATGGGCATTAGATGTCATTGTTGAAGAACACTTTTAACTATTGCCACTGCTATAGTTATCTTTGAAATTATCGATGAAATCAAGCCCCCACTGTTGGAAAGGGGCTTGGCCCACAACTGGTTGCAAAGGTAAGGATTTTGACCTAGGCTTCCCAGTGAACAACTAGCATTGTTGACAACCCCTGACCATTTTATGAACATCTGTGAAGAGGGAGGGCCAATAGTGACCTGCTCTAAGGATCTTGTGGGCTGTTATATCTGCTGCAAAATTCCCACCACAAAATCCCGAATGAAACTCAGTCAAGAGCTGCTTAGAATCTTGTTCATTGACACAACGAAGGATCTCTCCATTTGGGTTTCTCCAACCCAAACCTTTCTGAGTGATGCAATACCTGACAACTTTTAACTTTAGAGCCCTTCTTTTATGACCTTTAAGATGTTTAGGGCATGTAAGGTTTTGAAGGAAGAATATGATATCAAAGTACCAATGGTGATCTAAACGTTGCAATTCTGGAGGCATGCTTGATGTAGGCTCTTCATTCTGACAAATTATTCCTAAGGCTTGTTCATTACCCTGAGTCAAAAAATTTCGTAGGCCCTGTCTTTTGATTAACTTTGTGGGTTTAATCTCTAGATCATATTCTTGAATTTTAGACACCCACTTACCTCTTTTTCCTAAGAAATCTTGTTGACACTAGATATACTTAACCGCTAAATGAGGAACATAACAGATTATCTTGGAGTAACCCACATATGTTTTGAAATGCTTCAAGGATCTTACTAAGCCAAAGGCTTGTTTTTCCATGGTGGTATACTTAAGCTCAGAATGTTGCAAGGCTTGGCTCATGAAAGCAATGGGTTGCTCAAATCCTTCATTATTTCTCTGGAGCAAGACCCCCACAATGGTATCCTCAGAAGCAAAGGAGAAAATCATGAAATCTTTGGAGTAATTCGGGCTGATTAATAGAGGATTTTCAGTGATGGCTTCTTTAATGCATCTGAAAGATTCTTTACCCTCACTAATCCACTCAAACTTAGCATCCTTTTTCAACAGTTTATGTAAAGGTTTTATGTACTCAGCTAGGTTTGGGATAAATCGTCTGATGAAATTGATGTGCCCATTAAAATATTGGAGAGATTTGAAATTTTTAGGAAAGGGGATCTTTTTAATGGCTTCAATTCTTTCAGGGTCAATTTTGACCCCGTCTTTAGAGATGATGTGACCTAGAAGCTTTCCTTCATCAATTCCCAAGACAGACTTAGTCGGATTAA
Source organism: Pseudotsuga menziesii (assembly GCA_001517045.1). NCBI lineage: Eukaryota > Viridiplantae > Streptophyta > Pinopsida > Pinales > Pinaceae > Pseudotsuga > Pseudotsuga menziesii. The sequence continues at coordinate 46,753 of LPNX010533224.1, read as the reverse complement.
GAGAAATACCATACTTCCTACATCTTTCGAATACTTGCTTAAGATGGCCTATGTGACCTGGTCTTTCTTTTGAAAAAATGGTCAGGTCATCTTGGTAAATCTCTATGATCTTCCCAATCAACTTCTTGAATGCAGAGTCTATGGCCCTTTGAAAAGCGGCACCAGCATTCAACAACCCAAAAGGCATCCTAAGATACTCAAAATTACCCCACGGGGAGGTGAATGTAGTCTTATGCCTATCCTCTTTCTGAATCACTACCTAGTTGTACCCTGGAAATCCATCCAACATGGACATCATACCTGCCCCTGTTACTCTCTGAAGAAGGGTATCCATATTAGGCAATGGGTAGTTGTCCTTCTGACAAGCTATGTTTAGATTCCTGAAATCTATACATATTCTTAAACTACCATTCTTTTTTCTTACGACCGCTAGGTTAGAGCACCAAGATGAATGTCTTGTTGGTGCAATAATCCCCGCATCTACATTTTTTCAAGCTCCTGCTTAACTATGGGGGCTAACTTGGGGTTTATTTGTCTCAATTTTTGACGAAAGGGTTTGAATTCTCTAACCTCTTGGTTTAAAGGGATGGTATGCTGGAACACATCTTCCTGTTATGCCTTAAGCTCGTCATATGAGAAGGAAAACACATCCCTATACTCTTTAACCAAGTTTATTAAGTCGTTCCTTTCTTTTTCAGTTGTCCCTTTTCCAATTTTTATTAGTTTTGGGTTTTTATCCGATCCAACATTGCTTTCTATGTAATCTCCAGGTTTCATTGAATCAGTGTTGTTTTTCCAACCATCATGTCTGTCAAAGGTATGCTCAAGCTCAACAAAGCCCCTAGGAACCGAATTATCAAACTGACCACCTTCTCCCTGATACTCTTTACCCTCTTCCTGAAAATTGACATTGAAGTTGGAAAATTCATCTATACTATGAAGCAATTTTAGAATTTGTTCATCACTTTGGAAAACTTGCCAATGTTCCATGTTGTCTGGAATATATGGTCTAAAGTTTATCTGTAATTTACCATCACCATTCAACAGTTCTTCAGAAGGCTAGAGTGTCGAGGTTGCTACTGCTATCTTGTCGGCTAAGTTGTTTTCATCTCTAGGGACGGAAACTAAGTTTAAGGTATCAAAATATTCCATCGTGTCCCAGACTGCATTTCTATACTTTTTTAACCTTTTGCATTTACAAGCAAATTCATTCTTAACCTGGAGAATTATTAAGTCAGAGTCGCCACTTATGATTAGCATCTTTATTCCCATATCCTTAGTTGTTTCTAGACCAAGTAAAAAGGCTTCATACTCTGCTACATTATTAGTCACCTCAAACTCCAATCTATAATAAAAAATGAAAATCTTCCTTTTGGGTGAGGTGATGACAACACTTGCACCCTTCCCAGCTGTGGAATGAGCACCGTCAAAATTCATCCTCCATATTTCATCTACCTTGTCGTCTTTTAGTTTTTCTTTAAGGGGAGTTTAAAAGGTAGAGTAGCAAGTATAGGTTCCAATGTCATCAGTGTTGTAAACATACTCATTGAAAGGCTTCTTAGGATTTTCAACTTGGTACTTTTTCTCCTTTTCATTACGCAACTTAACCCATGAATATTTTGATGCAGGTATAGTAGCGTAAGTTCAGTCGATTTGGATCCATCCTCCCAAACTGGAAGCCCACTTTCTGAACAACAACATCCCCCATTTATCTGGCACATCAATCACTAGAATTTCCATGGCTATGTGAATGTATGGATACTTAGCCAACCTTACTTGATGATTCAGGATGATTCCTACTACATCCACCTCTCTGGAATCCATGGCACAGGCATTTTGGTAGGGCCTAGTTGTTTTTAAGTTCAACAGTTCCATTACTTTTTTAGTCATTATATTAGAGGCAGATCCTGAATCAAGCATACAGTTGTGTAGAAGAAGATCACCCATCATCAATGATACGTAAAAAGAGAAATGATCATATTTTCTTGACTCCATAGTATGCAATATTACAATTAGATCTTCCTGGACATTATTTAGAGTTGGTTGAGGTTCTTCTAGAAGTTCTTTAGACTTAACCTTTTTGGGAGGTGGAGAGTTTAATACTTTCAACAACTTTTCTCTTTGTTCAAAAATTTTGACAAGTTCACTTGCAAGGGCTGACACTTTACGTTTAGACCACCAAGTTTCCAAATCAAGACCAACATCATTAGTATCAGGAGGAGCAGTTACCTTAGGAAGATACTGTCTACTCTTTGAAGTACTTGGACTATCTCTTCTCTGGTAGGTGATGCCTTTGAACTTAGGCATCTCTTTGATATACTCATTTGAAGGTTTAGTACCAAAGTTCTTAGTGAGGTTATCCACTTGTTGACTGTATTCTCTGGCTTGACCCCAGGTTTCTGCGGTGACCGGATGAAGCTTTCCTATTGTGTTGACGTACTCAGGCTCGCTTGAAAACTGTTCACTATCATTTGACTCTGGAAGACCATGCTTTAAGATTTGACGAGCCATGTAACAAGTGGACTCTTCATGAAGGGATTCACAGGCTTTGCAAAAAGGAATGAATTCCTCAACCATGTTGATGGGATCAAGTTGATTAGGGGGCCTTCTATCTTGAGGGGATTTTTTCGGAACCCAATTTCCCTTAGGAGGAAAATTGTTCTGACTAGTCTGAGCCCTCTCTACGTTTATCACCCGATTTTGCATCTTTGCATAATCGGCCTATAAATCCTCCATCATATCATTCATTTCCTTTATTTTCTTGTCATAAGTTTCCTGCATGTGGTTGGTAGAATCCTTAGGTTTAATTTCCTGTTACTTATGATGATTAAGGGATCTTGTGTAACCAGGAATGTTAGACTTACCCAAAGATTGCATGTTCCTGTCAATTTTGATAGCAATTTCCTCGGATATCAAAAGGGTGGTAGGGTCTTTATCCCTGAGTTGATACTGGATTTCCCCACTAAGAGCTTCAATGTAGTAGACTAAGACAGATTGAGTAGTAGGCTTGTAGTCGGTATGGATAGCATTCGTCATATCCGTCAAATTTTTGTTGAATTCATCCATTGTTTCATTATCGCCTCTTTTGATGGTATTTAAAGTAGCTAACTAATGGCGAGGCTCTTTCTTTTCTCCAAACTTGTTGGTGAAAGCAGTTTTAAAGGTTGCAAGGGTTGCAAAGGAGTTATTTGACAAATTGTTGAACCAATCACCAACATCTCCATCCAAGGAAAGAGCAAAGAGTTTCATATACACATCCCCATGTCTATGAGAAAGATCACTGATATAAGCGCTGGTACATTTGGAGATGTTCTTCAGATGAAGACTTGCATTGATGGCATCAGTGCCAGTGAAAACGGGCAGTTTATCTACAGCTTTGTCTGGTAGATTGTGAGGTTGACCTACTATCTAAGAGATTTCAAGGGGACTGAAGTATTCACACATTATGTCAGACAAAAAATTATTATTTTCAACAAAAATGTTATGGATGTCCGATATAGACTCAGATCCAAGATTCTTAATGATTCTATGAGAAGTTAACCAATTTAGTCTCCTCTTATAAACCTGTTCAGGTTCATGGATGAAATTAAGTAGGCCTAGAGAGTTTCTTCTAGTTGAATACCTTGGTGTGATTAATGACAGTGGAGTCACCGGATGGATTTAAGTCTAAGATTAGAGGTGTTCAAACTAAAATCTATCAAAGGTAAAAACTAAGGTAAAAAGTCGTCCAAGAACAAAAGATTTGTCCTCGGCAACGACGCCAAAAAATGTTTCCCGTCGAATGTGCACACCATTAGCCGAGAATCTTTCGAACTACTGTCTCCGGACAGAAGGGAGAGGTGCGGCCCTTAGGGGCAAGCAAAGAGTCAGGTGCTGTCACCTGATCCCGACTCCTTCGTTTAGGGAAACTCCTAACGAAGCCAAGGGGGGCAGTCCCTATAGAGAGTTTCTAAGGCTCAATTTTTTTAAAGATGTTTTTAATTGTATGATATAGATGGGTGTTGTTTAGGATTTTTTATAAACACTTACAAGAAACTGAACCAAATGAGCCCTTGCGAGTAAAAATGGAAATGGACAATCACTTGACAATTACACAGCTAAAACAAAGCATTCATGATATGGATCAATACATAATTTAAACAGTGCAATGCTTTAGACAGATGATAAGCAAATTAAATTAAAGACCAGTGCCAAATAGGGTGCAAGAGATTGTTTTGCAAGTGCTTCTTGGTAAGTTTTAATGTAAGTTTTTAGAGGTGAGTTGATATTAAATGGGAGGGGGATCTCCAAGATATACCTTTCGGTACGAGAAATATGTCCAAAACCCTTAACCGATGCGGCTACCTACAAGGAATATGTAGGCTGGTCTAGAGTCTCTGAAGCTGTGTTCAACACTACACTGCAAGGGTGTAGCCTAACTAGTGCGTCGAGGTCACTGACCAGTTGTTCCTGCTTCCTTTGGGTAATTTGCCACTGCAACGGCTTAAATATAGGCGTTGGATTTTCACCTGGGGAAAGTGGTAAATTTTATTATGGTTGCAATAGAATTAGAATGTGATAAATAAAAAAGTCTACTGGTGCCTCTGGGTATCCCAACTGGGTAGAGCATACACAGCGTAGCAAAAATGTTTGTTCCGATTTTAGTTAAGGGTGAAGGAGAACCATTGTAACAACCCTCCAACATAGAGCACTCTTAATCCCCCTTAAGGCGAGATTCAAGAGATTTATGAAATTCAAAACAGTGCAACTGAGATAGAACCCAACAAAAAAAAACTCTCTGACATAGAGCGCTCTTGACTTACTTTTGAGCAAAGTTCAAGAGACTTTGGGTTCATTTATTTCTAGATTATTTATGCAAAAAATAAAATGAATTAAGCTACAAATTGTGAAAGAAGTATACACCCTGCACTTACAAAGTGAGTGTGTGAGGTGGCGGGGTTAGAAAAATACAATCTCAAAAATTAGCAAAAAGACACAAATCCCCCCAAGGGGGATGGGATGTGGGTGCTGGTTACCCCACTGCTCTTGTTTAAATATTTACAATTTTGAGATGAAAAAATGATTGCTTCTTAGTCCAATAAACTTGGATCTAAGAGCTTACAACAGTGCACCAATGCTTTATAGCAAGGGGGGTGTTCGTCAGACCGTTCTGTGGCCTCCTTGATGGTATTGGTCGCTCCAAAAATCCACTTTTGCATGCAGACCTGATAAAACCCAGCGAACAATAAACATTAGAAAACGATGGAAAAGACAATGAAAAATAAAATAAAAAATTGAAAAAAATTATACTTAGAAAAATTTTCAGAATTTTGAAGTAAAAGCACGATTTTTCCAAGCTTAGATCTAATTAAATGATGCAATTCTTTGAAGACAAATCAGATCTGAATACTTAAAGAAATATTGATTCCAAAAATAAGCATGCAATGATGAATCTACTTCGTAAGCATAATCAACAAGTAACCGGGAAAAGAGAGAGTTTGAAGAGATAGATGGGGAAATTCAAGCCCTTGCTTAATCCTTTTGTTGATGCCTTTGGAGTCCCTGCAACAAATTGAATTAATCTTGTAAAGGTATCAAAGGGAAGAGAAGAGACACCTGAAAATATAAAACAACAAAGAACCTCAATACAATTGAGTATATTTGGTTACTTTCCTACCTCTTGAAAGCAAAGCACAAGTAAACAAATTAACAACCACAAATGTTTACCCTACGTGCTTTTGAATAACCTTTTAAGCTAGATCCATAAACCACACTTGCAAAATAAAATCCAGACTTTAGCAATGCCACCTCATGGCACAAGCATTCATTCAATAGCATATGGTAGACCTCCAAAGTCTTCAACTTTATTCCTTGAAATCTCAGCAGCATTACAATAGGCAGAGGTTCCTTCCATCCATTCAGAATGAGCAAGAAAAGCCTCTATTTATACAAAAACCAAGCCCCAAGGGGGAATGAATGAACTAAAGATCAAGCTCAGTGTTAAGCCAAGTTGAAGTGAACTTGAACTGAGCTAAACTAGAGTTGAAGGAGTGATTGGTGGGATTGATTTGAGTTGATTGGATTCAATACAAGGAGGAGGTGCCACATATCCATGTGTACCCACCAAACTCCCTACCAACTCAATCACTTTCTCCACATGCTCCACATGTTGGCGTCGATCCCTCAATATTTGCGATCTCCTCACCTCACACGAATGTACGGAATCCTTGGAGTGAATGATGGATTTGATAATAGAGGTTTATAACCAAAGTTTGGAATAACATAAGATTTATTAACGGATGGGGAGGGGTCCACCCTCACCCATTCGTATCCACCTAAGTGCTAGCGTGAGCTCTCCCTTTTAGATCCTCGCGTCATCCACTTCATTCACACACTCGCGAGATCTTAAAAATTTTAATCACATGAACCATGGTTTAAATTTATACATTGTTTTTGAGTGAGTCCAAATGTTTACATCACCACCCATCTCCACCAATTAAAAAATTAACGTTGACCTTGAATTTTTATTTTTTTAATATTTAAACATTAGTGCACTTTCTCCAAATTTCTTTAATGCTCTGTTAGCCAAATGATGCCTTCTGGGATGCTTTAGCTGGCTGAAACATAGTGAAAGTGGCCCCTAGGGGTAAATATACTGCTCCAGGCTTGAAAATGAGCCCGACCATACTAAAAACGGACTCCGGATCATACTTTTTAACATTTTGAATTTTTCCATTTTAAACCATTTAAAAATGGCTTAAAAACGGGAATTTTTTTTATTTTTTCTCGGAATCAAACGAAACTCTAGGGGGACCTAGTACATGTTCATACGACTCAATTAGAATGCCTAGAGTGTTGAAAAACACTGACACGAAGGCTCTAATAACCTCCTAAGGCCGAAACACCAAGACAACTACCCCAACTTTGGAGGTGTGAGTGAAAAACTCAGAAATTATAAGTCATTTGTTCAACAACCAATAATAACCAAGTGAAAAAACACTCTGCGCTAGTCGGCTTGATGATCAAGTCCGAGAAGCCGAGCATTTTATAAAAAATTAAATACTAGGACATTTTTTACAATTTTACCAAGAGAGTATGAACATGTATTTACAAAAAATAACAAAGGCTAGCCAAAACTGGCTAACTCTGGAGCACACTAAACTTCTGGACTCTGGAGATGAGCATTCATTATGCTCAATAACTGGCAGCTCAATAGGAAGTTCAACTACTGTACAAAATAGTTGGTAACAGATTGTATCCTCGAGACTACAAGATCGAGAAAAATTGCTCGAAGAATGACAAAAAAAATGAATTTTAAGCAAAAGATGTTGAACTTGACTTCGACGAACAAAATGCATTTGGAAAGTTGGACAAGTAATGTTGATGGTGTAATGAATCTTTCAAGCAAAAGGTTTTGCACAATTAAAACACACTTATAGAAAACATATATCAACTAACTTGCACCTAACAAGATGGTCAACATGCTAAACGATATGCCTGGTTGGCTAAGTAACATGACACTTCCAAATAGGGTCTATGTCCCGTATTCCACGTGTCGGACATGACACTTGCCCTAATACGTGTCCAACACCATAATTTTCGTGTCCCAAAATCTGGACACTTTCCAACACGTGTCGGACACTTGCCAGGGACATGTCTTGATTTCTGGACACGTGTCTTGTCAAAAAGGGTATAAAGGAGGAGGAGGATAGAGGAAAGAGCTACGACAATAATGTTAATTTTGGCATGGAGGAGCAGGAAGACGACTGACAATGGA
>LPNX010533224.1:9703-38809 GCA_001517045.1 Pseudotsuga menziesii | reverse complement strand
CGTGTCCTCCATGTCCCTTGTCCTCGTGTCATGTGACTTAGCTGGTTGGTTGATACCAAGCATGTAGTTCAACCCTGGGTAATAGTTATCTAACTCATCTAATCTTGGCTTATATAATTTCCTGTTTTCTTGGCTTATATAATTTCCTGTTTTCGTTTGGTAAGTATAAAGTTTCAAAAGCAATTTGAAAATAATGGTATCTCCTTTATTTGCTATATAAAAATAGCATAATATAAAGTTTGGATAATTTTGACAGCAGTGGCATCTCTTTTATTAGTCCTTGCCTTCAGGCTGGCAGGAACTCTATGAAAGGCCTTTTCTTCATTTATTTTCTTTATAAAACTTCCAAACTGGAATCTACTCATATTTTGTCATTTGACCATTCTTATTATTTTTCAGTAGTAAATTTTGCTTCAATATCCCATTGACAAGTTACAAACCTACAAAATCTTTTTAACATAAAGAGAGATTTAAACATTAAACCTTCCCAATGGGAGATCAAACATTCTTTAGACCTATTCATTTTTATGCTCTAAGATCTAGTAGACTTATCGAACAATCTTTAGACCTATTCATTTTTCTGCTCTAAAATCTAGTAGACTTACCAAACATTATTTGGACCTATTCATTTTTCTGATCTAAAATATAGTATGAAGCCTAGTATCAGAAAGGCTATGGAGGTTGAATCCCAAAACGGAGCGGTTGAATATAACTGGCCATAATGCTAGAGGCATTGAGCATCGAGATAAGAATGTCGTGATCTGTCTTGTTGACTATAGTGTTAAATCTATCAAGGGCTAGAATCACTGTCAACAAGTTGCTTTTGTGTTCTAATTAAGTTACAGTCATAATAATGCCTTTGAATGAGGCATACAAGCCATCTGTTTTTTGGACAGATAATTAATATGAAAGACAGTGTTAATTCCTATAATTTCTCTGTAATAGCAGCACAACTGAAGACTTCTATAATGGGGCCAAAATTCTGAAATCAGAACTAAAAAGCTAAAAGCCAAGGCTAATGATAAAATTTCATAGCGTACTATTTTTCAAGGAAAAACCTTCCTTAACATTAAATATGTAGGGTATTCCATTACTAACCAAAGGTATAAGTTCCATTTTCATACATAATGGCATGATGAAGAAAACATTGACATTTTCTAACAAATCAACACCATCACATGGTGCATCAAAACTATAAAATCTTGAAAATGTAATTTTACAATTTCCCACATAAACTGTATATCCCAATTCATTCACGGCACAACTTTTTATAAAACCCATTTTAGACCCCAAATTTCCTCTAATGGACATGCACTCTTCTTGCCTATGATAACCTTAACAAACGATGGATCCCTTAATGCATTGTTTAACAAATAATGGGATTCTTGGGCTTGAGAGATTTAATGGTTTTAAGGAAGAGGCACTCTTATTTCATGTAATGACCTTCATAAATGATGGATCGTCTAAGCCAATGTGTCATAGAGAAAGTGATCCTTGATCTTGTGAGGTTTAGTAGCTCTAAGGAATAGGTGACTTAGATGAATCTATGATATGGGATTCATGACAAATATTGGCTTAGATCCAGAGGTAATACCTTTTGGGTATGTCAAATAAGACATTTAAGTTGAATCTCACTTGTGGCAACCATGTAAAACAACTATATATTAACACAAATAAATAATGGAATGAAATTGCACGTTGTATTTGTATTTTGAATATATGCTTCAAAGATGAATTTGGAAATTCCTATGGATAGAATAATCGTTACATTAAAATGACTATAACATGCATGCTTTCCTTTGATAATTGATATACATATATTGAAATGCTAAGGCCTTGGAAGCATCTCAACACTGTGAAAAGAGTTTGTGATATAGCCAACATAGACATGTTTGCAATAGAGGATGGCATTGAAAATGCAACTAGAAAACAAGTATATGGTCTCATTATTGGAAATAAAGGTTTATTGAGGACAATGTTATTCCAAGGGGGAGAGGAATGTAATACCCTAGTTTTGATCCTTGAATTATGAGATGTTAAATAATGTATTAATTGTATGATGTGGGTTGTGTGATGGGAGATTCAAGCCATATGGGAAGAGTTAAATGACCTTGTGTGCAAATAATATGAATGTGCATGTATGGGTTCCTAACTAGTGAAAGCTAACACATCCCACTAGTGGGCTAAGATTACAGTGTAGTTATGTTTTCGTGGTGTGCTTATTTATGTAAAAACATGTTATAAAGAAAATAGATTAACATAATATTGACAATAAAGGTTACCCAAGGGAGCAACAAGGGAACCATGATACCATACAAGGGGAAGAGTAAAGGTAGTGCATGGGTGATTTAACCTTGACACTTGTCCTTTGGCCCATGCAAACTTAAATCCCTCACATTAATGTTTGACTTATGTGCACCCAAATACAAGTTCTCGCATTCTTGGAAAGAGAGTCGATCTTATGCCAAAAAGGTTTCTTCTTTTGGGGAGGATTATCATTCATTCCTACAAGGAAGGACACACTCATCTCCCATGCTATGGGTATTTTCTTCTCTCAAGCTATGGGGGGAACTTTGTATTTGAATCCCATTTTTGTTATTGGTATTCTTACAAATGGCAAGAGAAACCTATGAACCTGAAGTTAGTAAGAACCTATGGAAGTTAGGGCCTTGCTATTGAGGATATGACGAGAAATGGGATGATTTCAAGGGAAAAGTTATTGCTAGAATGTTCATATTAGCTAGAGCAAACACAATTTAACTATAACCCAATATTACTCATTAACACATCCCAAGAGGAAACCAACAATTTTCCTTTGTGTTGTGTAGGGAAATGGATGAGAGTGTCATTATTGATTTATCACTAGATGTAGGTCTATAGTGCTTAGTAGTAAGTAAATTGGCTTTGTTATGAGAGTAATGGGTTGGATTGAGTAAGATGAGAGCTTCATAGGAAACTACTTAATCTTGGTGGTATCATAGTCAAGCTTGGGGGTAGAATTCATCATTGATTCCTACTATTGGAAGATAAATCAATCATTAACAACTAGTTTCGTTCTCTTGCTTTCATTACACATAAATATATAAAATGCTTATATTTACATTATATCCTTATATACAATGGGTAATGAATGAATTATGTATATGCAATTCACTATTACTTATATTTGCATTTAAATTATACATTATCTTATTTTTAGAGTTAAAATTTACCCTTTTATAAAAACATGAATTTCTCATATACAATATAGATGAATAAATTCCCAATATGCAAAACTAATTCTGCTATTACTTTAAATTTAAAATGAATTATATTTTTAATGTTGTTAAGAGTTTGAATTTAACCTCAAGCACGGTTAATAAAAGAAGGATTTTAGAATAATAGTCAAGAGAATTCAACCATATTAATTGGTAAAGCAAGGTTCATATCCCCTCATTGTTACCCCTTTAAATAGGCTTACTTGTGTAAAGGTAAGTATTTATGTAATCAGGACAAGAGGCAAGTTCCATAACGAAAAGTGCCACTTGTACATGTTAAACAAAAGCAACTATCAATTAGAAAACACTCAATTAATCCACGCATAAAAATATATTTAACAAAAGAAACCTTCAATTAGAAAACACTCAATTAACCCATTGCATAAAAATATAAATATATAAAATAAGACCGTATGACCCAAGTACAAGTACAACATGCAATGCGAGGGAACTTGAACCCGATTGTTATGTACAGGTATTTAGAGATCATGATGGCACTATGATTGGGATCATATATCAAATATATATATATATATATATATAACAAACAATTACATAAACCAGTATTATTATAGAGAAACAAAGATATATATATATATATATAACAAACAATTATATTATTATAGAGAAACAAAGATATATATATAACAGACAATTACATAAATCAGTTTTATTATAGAGAAACAAAGAGGATCTAAGAATTTTTAGGTGAAAGATTTAGAAATAAAAATAAAGAATTACATAAAATTCATTATTATTATATAAAAACAAAGCTGACCTAAGAATTCTTAGGTGGGATATAAGCATATGATTTGTCAAGACAAATAGTTACACAAAACTTAACATTACTATATAGAAACAAATAACAAAGAAGGCTTAAGAATTCTTAGGTGAGATACAAGCATATGATTTGTCTAATAAACTATCTTAATTGAGGTAACACCACTTAACGTTTTTAGCTCGCTTGCCCTGCAAACGAAGGCCCCATCAAGATCGCCCAAGGAACGACTCGAACCCAAAGCCCGCCAAAGTCATGCCCATGAAGCGAGTGACCAGCAAACGGGCAAGGTAGTGGGAATTTAAGGAGAGGGACTGGTCACTACTTAAGGTTTTTAGCTCACTTGCCAGGAAAATGAAGGGCCCATCAGGAGCGCCCAAGGAACGGCTCGAACACAAAGCCCGTCAAAGTCATGCCCAACAAGTGAGTGACCAGAAAAAAGAGAAGGCAGTGGGAGCTAAGGAGAGGGATTGGTCGCCACTTAACATTTTTAGCTCACTTTCCTAGGAAACGAAGGGCCCATCAAGAGAACCCACAAGGGGCGCCCACAAGGAGCGGCAAAGGAGCGGCCAAGGAGAACCCACCAGGAGCACCCACAAGGGGCGTGGAAGGTGCGCCAACAAGGAGAGCCCACAAGGATCGCACACAAGGAGCACACATAAAGAGTGCCCAAGGAACGGCTCGAACACAAATCCCGTCAAAGCCATGCCCACCAAGTGAGTGACCAACAAAAAGACAAGGCAGTGGGAGTCAAGGAGACAAATTCGTCACCACTTAACATTTTTAGCTCACTTTCCCAGCAAACGAATGGCCCAAGGAGCACCCATGGGGAAACCACATGGAGCGCCCACGGAGCACCAACAAGGAGCGCCCAAGGGGCGGATGAGGTGCGTCGACAAGGACTGCCCAAGGAACGCCCACAAGGAGAGCCCAAGGAATGACTCGGGCCCAAAGCCTTTCAAAGTCATGCCCACCAAGTGAGTGACTGGTAAAAAGACAAGGTAGCAGGAGTTAAGGAGAGGGATTGGTCACCACTGAACATGTTTAGCTCACTTGCCCGACAAACGAAGGTCCCACAAGGAGCGCCCAAGGAACGGCGCGAACCCAAAGCCCGTAAAAGTCATGCCCACCAATTGAGTTATAGGCAAAAGGACAAGGTAGTGGGAGTTAAGCAGGGGGATTCATCGCCACTTAACGTTTTTAGCTCACTCGCCCGGAAAATGAAGGGGCCCATCAGGAGCGCCCAAGGAACGCCTCGAACCCAAAGCCCGTCAAAGTCATGCCCACCAAGTGAGTTACCAGCAAAAAGACAAGGTAGTGGGATTTAAGGAGAGGGATCGGTCACCGCTTAACCTTTTTAGCTCACTTTCCCGAAAAACAAAGGGCCCATCAAGAGCGCCCAAGGAACGAATTGAACCCAAGTCTCGTCAAAGTGGTGCCCATCAAGTGAGTGACCAGCAAAAGTACAAGGTAGTGGGAGTTGAAAAAAGGAATTGGTCACCACTTAACGTTTTTGGCTCATTTGCCCGAAAAACGAAGGGCCCATCAGGAGCGCCCAAGGAACAACTCGAACCCAAAGCCTGTCGAAGTCATGCCCGTTAAGTAGGTGACCAACAAAAGACAAGGTAGCAGGAGTTAGGGAGAGGGATTGGTCACCACTTAATGCTTTTAGCTCACTTTCTTGGGAAAGGAAGGGCCCGCCAAGAGCGCCCACAAGGAGCGACCAAGTAGTGCCCAAGGAGTGCCCACGAGGAGCGCACACAAGGAATGCCCAACGAACGACTCGAATCCAAATCCCATCAAAGTCATGCCCACCGAGTGGGTGACCAACAAAAGGGCAAGGCAGCAGGAGTTAAGGAGACGGAGTGGTCACCACTTAACGTTCTTAGCTCACTTGTCCATCAAACGAATGGCCCAAGGGGCGCCCATAAGGAGCGCCTAAGGAACACCCACAAGGAGCGCCCAAGGTGCGGCGAGAAGGAGTGACCAAGGAACGCCCAAGGAAGAGCTCGAACCCAAAGCCCGCCAAAGTCATGCCCACAAAGTGAGTGACCAGCAAAAGGACATGGCAGTGGGAGTTAAGGAGAGGGATTGGTCACCACGTAATGTTTTTAGCTCACTTTCTCAACAAACAAAGGGTCAACAAGGAGCACCCACAAGGAGCGACTCAAACCAAAAGCCCGTCAAAGTCACTCCCACCAAGTGAGTGACGGTCGGCAAAGCGACAAGGGAGTGGGAGTTAAGGAGAGGGATTGGTCACCAGTCAACGTTGTCAGCTCACTTGTCCCAAAAACGAAGGGCCCATCAGGAGCACCAATAAGGAGCGCCCATAAGGAACGCACACAAGGGGCGCCCAAGGAGCGACCACCATGAAACCCCAACCTTCCCCGCGACTTTGCCATTTTTTTTCTTCTTCTTCCCCGCAGGAAACCCCGACCTTCCCCGCGATTTTGCCGTTTTTTTTTCCATCTTCCCCGCGGGGAACCCCAACCTTCCCCGCGACTTTGCCGGTTTTTTCTCTTCTTCCCCGCGACTTTGCCATTTTTTTCTTCTTCTTCCCCGTGAGAAACCTCAACCTTCCCTGCGACTTTGTCGTTTTTTGTTTTCTTCTTCCCCGCGGGAAGCCCCAACCTCCCCCGCGACTTCGTCATTTTTTTTCTTTCTTCTTCCATGCGACTTAACCATTTTTTTTTCTTCTTCCATGCGACTTAACCGTTTTTTTTTCTTCTTCCCTGTGGGAAACCCCATCCTTCTCTGTGACTTTTCTGTTTTTTTTTATTCTTCCCTGCGACTTAGCCGTTTCTTTTTCTTCTTCCCCATGGGAAACCCCAACCTTCCCTGCGCCTTAGCCGTTTTTCTGTTCTTCTTCCTCGCGGGAAACCCTAACGTTCCCCGCGCCTTAGCCGTTTTTCTGTTCTTCTTCCCCGCGGGAAACCCCAACGTTCCCCACGAGTTTGCCGTCTTTTTTTTCTTCTTCCCCGCGGGAAACCCCAACCTTCCCCACGACTTTGCCGGTTTTTTTTTCTTTCCCGCGGTAAACCCCAACCTTCCTCGTGACTTAGCCATTTTTTTTTTCTCTTCGTCCCCGCAGGAAACCCCAACCTTCCCCATGACTTAGCCGTTTTTTTTCTCTTCTTCCCCGCGGGAAACCCCAACCTTCCCCGTGACTTAGCCATTTTTTCTCTTCTTCCCCACAGGATACCCCAACCTTCCCCGTGACTTTGTCGTTTTTTTTTTCTTCTTCCCCGTGAGAAACCCCAACCTTCCCCGTGATAAATGCCGGTTTTTTTTCTTCCCCGCGACTTTGTCATTTTTTTCTTCTTCTTCCCCACGACTTTGCCGTTTTTTTTTCTTCTTCCTGCGGGAAACCCCAACCTTCCCCGCGACTTTGCCATTTTTGTTTCTTCTTCCCCGTGGGAAACCCTAACCTTCACCGCGACTTTTCCATTTTTTTTCTTCTTCCCCGCGGGAAACCCCAACCTTCCCCGCGGCTTTGCCGTTTTTTTTTCTTCTTCCCCGCGACTTATCCGCTTTTTTTTCTTCTTCCCCGTGGGAAACCCCAACCTTCCCCGTGACTTAGCCGTTTTTTTTTCTTCTTCCCCGCGACTTTGCTGCTTTTTTTTCTTCTTCCCCGCGGGAAACCCCAACCTTCCCCGCAACTTAACCGCTTTTTTTTCTTCTTCCCCGCCGGAAACCCCAACCTTCCCCGCGGCTTTGTCGTTTCTTTTTTCTTCTTCCCCGCGGCAAACCCCAACCTTCCCCGCAACTTAGCCGTTTTTATTTTCTTCTTCCACGTGGGAAACCCCAACCCTCCTCGTGACTTAGCCATTTTTTTTTCTTCTTCCCCGTGGGAAACCCCAACCCTCCCCGCGACTTTGCTGTTTTTTTCTTCTTCTTCCCCGCGACTTAGCCGTTTTTTTTTCTTCTTCCCCGCGGCTTTGCCATTTTTTTCTTCTTCTTCCCCACGACTTTGCCGTTTTTTCTTTCTTCTTCCCTGCCGGAAACCCCAACCTTCCCCCCTACTTTGCCGCTTTTTTTTCTTCTTCCCCACGGCTTTGCCATTTTTTTTTTCTTCTTCCCCGTTGGAAACCCCAACCTTCCCCGCAGCATTGCTTCTTTTTTTCTTCTTCTTCTTCCTCGTGGCTTAGCCGCTTTTTTTTTTCTTCTTCCCCGTGGGAAACCCCAACCTTCCCCGCGACTTTGTCATTTTTGTTTTTCTTCTTCCCCGCGGGAAACCCCAACCTTCCTCGCGACTTTGTCGTTTTTTTTTCTTCTTCCCCGCGGGAAACCCGAACCTTCCCCATGACTTAGCCGTTTTTTTTTTCTTCCTCGCGGGAAACCCCAACCTCCTCACGACTTAGTCGTTTTTTTTTCCTTCTTCCCCGCGACTTTGCCGTTTTTTTTTCTTCTTCCCCGCGAGAAACTCCAACCTTTCCCGTGACTTTGTCATTTTTTTTCTTCTTCCCCGCGGAAAACCCAACATTTCCTGCGACTTTGCCGTTTTTTTTTTCTTCTTCCCCGCGGCAAACCCCAACCTTTCCTGCGAATTTGTTTTTTTTTTTCTTCTTCCCTGCGGGAAACCCCATCCTTTCCAGCGACTTAGCCGGGTTTTTTTTCCTTCTTCCCCGCAGGAAACCCCAACCTTCCCCGCAACTTAGCCATTTTTTTTCTTCTTCCCCGTGACTTTGTCGTTTTTTGTTTCTTCTTCCCCGCGACTTTGTTTTTTTTTGTTTCTTGTTCCCCGTAAGAAACCCCAACCTTCCCCGCGACTTTGTCGTTTTTTGTTTCTTCTTCCCCACGAGCACATCACAATAGATTGAAAGTGGATTTTTGCAAGTTAAGAAAGTGTGAATTTGCTATATTAAAAAAGGCTCTCAATCGTGCTGCTAATTAGGCGGTCTTAATCTTCCTCATGCTTCTTCATGGACCTTAGTCTCTAATGTATCCATACTTCCTTAATATTTAAGAATGCTCAACCATAAATCTTGCTCAAAGTCTTGACCATTTATGGCATCTCCATTGCCTCTTCTAGTTTTGGTCTCTCTGAGTAAAGTACTTCATAATATTAACAAGGCAACATTTCACAATACAAAAACTTTTACCAGAAATGAGATTCATCCCAAAAAAACAATAGGTTGATTGGTTAATGAGGCAATCTTGGACCACCAATCCCTCTCTCTATCACAAGAAAACTTTTACCAGAAATGAGATTCATCAAAAGAAAAAAACAATAGGTTGATTAGGCAATCTTGAACCGCCAATCCCTCTATCACAAGAGATAATTTTATGAAGCAACGGGCTCTCAAGATTTGAAGTCCTAACAAAAGTATTTAACGAGTTTATCCTCGAGACTACAAGATCAAGGAAAATTGCTCGAGGAATGACATAAAGTGAATTTTGGGCAAAAATATGTTGAACTTGTCTTCGACGAACAAAATGTTGTTGGCATGTTGGACAAGCAATGTTGGTGGCATGATGAATCTTTCAAGCAAAACGTTTTGCACAATTAGGATATACTTATAGAGAACATATATCAACTAAATTGCTCGAGGAATGACATAAAGTGAAATTTTAGCCAAAGATGTTGAACTTGCCTTCAACGAACAAAATGTTGTTGGCAAGTTGGACCAGCAATGTTGGTGGCGTGATGAATCTTTCAAGCAAAACGTTTTGCACAATGAGGATATACTTATAGAGAACATATATCAACTAACTTGCCCCTAACAAGATACTCAACAAGCTCAAAGGTATGCCTGGTTTGCACAATTAGGATATACTTATAGAAAACATATATCAACTAACTTGCCCCTAACAAGATAATACTCAACAAGCTCAAAGGTATGCCTGGTTGGTTGATACCAAGCATGTAGTTCATCCTCGGCAATAGTGATCTAGCTCATCTAATCTTGGCTTTAATAATTTCCTGTTTTCGTTTGGTAAGTATAAAGTTTGAATAGAATTTTGACAATAATGGTATCTCCTTTATTTGCTATATAAAATTAGCATAAAGTTTGGATAATTTCGATTCGACAGTAGTGACATCTCCTTTATTTGGGCTATAAAACTCCCAAACTGGAATCTATTCCTATCTTTTTCTTTGACCATTCTTATTATTTTTCATTGGTAAATTTTGCTTCAACATCGCTTTGACATGTTACAAACCTAAAAACTCTTTTTAACATAAAGAGAGATTCAAACTTTAAACCTTGCCGAGGGGAGATCAAACATTCTTTAAACCTAGTCATTCTTTTGCTCTAAAATCTAGTAGACTTATCAAACATTCTTTGGACCTATTCATTTTTCTGATCTAAAATATAGTATGAAGCCTAGTATGAGAAAGGCTATGGAGGTTGAATCCCAAAACTAGGAGCTGTTGAGTGTAACTGGCCATCATGATACTAGACAAGCTCTATGGAGGTTGAATCCCAAAACTAGGAGCGGTTGAGTGTAACTGGCCATCATAATATTAGATAAGCGAAAAGATGCCAATGAAGATAGCTTGTAATCCATGCTGGAGAAGATCTCTGCAAGAATCTAGACTTAAAAGTTTGAACTCCTTGGGATGATGGTGAAAGATAACAACGTTAAGAATGAAACCCTGCTCATCAACAAGAAGTTGTGAGGAGTTTCCACGAACCTGGTTCGACAACTAGGAAGATCCATGCAGACTTGGCATCTTCCACCTCTCCGCACAGTTAGCTTAGTGGATATACTAAAGCGGAGCAGAGGGCATTGAGCATCGAGATAAGAATGTCGTGATTTGTCTTGTTGACTATAGTGTTAAATCTATCAAGGGCTAGAATCACTGTCAACAAGTTGATTTTGTGTTCTAATTAAGTTATAGTCATAAAAATGCCTTTGAATGAAGCATACAAGCCACTATTTTTTGGACAGATATTTAATATGAAAGACAGTGTTAATTCCTATAATTTCTTTTGGAAGTCTTGAGCTGCACAACTGTAGACTTCTATAATGGGGCCAAAATTTTGAAAGGCTAGCTAAAAGCTAAAAACTAAAAAAAACTAAAAAGCTAAAAGCCAAGGCTGGTGATAAAACAAGCTAAAAACCAAGGTTAGCGATACATTTTCATAGCGTACTAATTTTCAAGAAAAACCTTCCTTTAACATTAAATATGTAGGGTATTCCATTAATAATCAGAGGTATTCCATTAAATATGTAGGGTATTCCATTTTCATACATAATGGCACCACGAAGAAAACATTGACATTTTTTAACAAATCAACACCATCACATAGTCCAGCGAAACTGCAAAATCATGCCAATATAATTTTACAATTTCCCAAATAAACTGTATATCCCAAGCAAACTGTACACTACAGATCTTGACCTGATCAACAACAAGCAATACATACCTTACCCTAATGAACAAGAAGTTGTTGACGATTGGGAGCAATTATTTCCAATTTGGTTCTCCGACATTCATGCTCCTGATTTGTCTCTACCACTAGCTGTACAGATAGACTAGAATCCCTGTAAATATTTGATTGTATCTCTGTAGTTAGAATTTTCTTTATACTGGTCAATTACGGTCCTAAACTATAGGATCTAAAACTGTATACAACGACTATTTATGCCAAATGAGTATCAAAGAAAAGAATTAAAGCCTTTCCTCACAAACTTCTTATTTTTGACTTGGTATCAGAGCTGGCTTATCATCCGTTCTATATCATCACAACCTCATAGTCTGAATTCTCATATACCCCTCGCCTCGCATCATGACTAAAAAACAACCCGAATCATCTTCTGTACCAGTTATCCATGTTCAATCAGAAAACCCCGGTTTCACAACCAGTATCATTCTTACTGAAGTTAATTATGATGTATGGTCCCAAATCATGGAAATGTAGATTGCAGGGCGTGAGAAGCTTGAATACCTCATGGGTAAAACACCTCCTCTGCAGGTTACTGATGCTTCCTATGCGAAGTGGTATGCTGAAAATCAAAAGGTCAAAGGATGGTTGCTAACTTCTATGTCATCGGAGATTTTGAAGCGCTATCTTAGATTGTCTACTGCATGTGAAATCTAGACTGCTCTTGCCAAAGCTTTCTATGATGGGTCAGATGAATCGCAACTCTTTGCACTGAATCAACGGGCATTCTCCACCAAACAGGTTGGTCGTCCTCTTTCCACCTATTATGGTGATCTGGTAGAAATCTTCCAAGAACTAGATCATCGTGATAGGATTGTCATGAAGGATCCTGAAGATGTTGTCGCCTATAAAAAATCAGTTGAGAGACTGTGGGTGCATATCTTCTTGAATGGACTAGATGCAGACTTTGAACAAATTCGAGGTGAGATTCTTAGGAAGGATCCTGCACTCGATCTTGAAGAAACTTATGCATATGTTCGTCGTGATGTTGTTCATCGAGCTGCACTTAATGGTGAAACTGAACACTCCGAGTCAGCTGCTATTGTGGCTCGTCGAGGCAAGCCTCACCAATCGCAAACACATCCGAAACCAGATTGAACGTCTGGTCCGCCGAATCACACAACTGACCAAAATCGGTCATCTAGATCACAAAATCGTAGCTATGAAATAGGAGCTGCAAAATCAGAATGTGTGTGTACCCACCGTGGAGAAACCGAGCATACAAAGTCACGTTTCTATGAATTAATTGGGTATCCAAAATGGTGGGATCCCACCAAGGCACCTCACAAACGAAATTCAAAGTCAACTCATCATGCTTCTGTTGCTGTGGTTGAGCCCTCCACCAACACCAGCACTCTTGAGGAAGGCTCTTCTTTCATTGCTACTTCTGGGAACGTTGGTAAGGCTCTTCATACTTCTGCTCCTATTAGTCATAGTGAATGGATAATTGATTCTGGTGCCACAGACCACATGACCTTTGACAGTAACCATATTCAATCCATGAAATCCTCAGACCAACATATAGTGTCCACAGCCAATGGTTCTCCCTCTCTTGTGGTTGGAGAAGTCTCAGTTTCTCTTACCCAAAATTTGAATTTGGAGTCTGTTCTGGTTGTTCCTTCTCTTAATCATAACTTATTGTCTGTCGCTCAAATAACCCTCACTTTGAACTGTATTGTGATATTTTGGCCTAACTTTTGTGTTTTTAAGGACATCCAGACTCGAAAGACAGTTGGTTATGGTACTAGGAGAGGGAAGCTCTACTATCTTGATCTACTGCTGGCAAGCTCAAATCAGTTGGCTCAAGTTTTTTTAGCTGATATGTCTGACAAACATCAGAATTCAGAATCTGGTTGTGGCACAGGCGTTTAGGTCATGTATCTTTTGGATATTTACAGAAATTGTTTCCAAAGCTCTTTTCTCAATTAAATGTTTCGGATTTTAAGTGTGACATTTGTGAACTGGCTAAAAGTCACCGTGTCCCATTTCCCATTAGTATGAATAAGAGTCTTGCACCTTTTATGGTTATTCACTCTAATGTATGGGGACCTGTAAATACTTCTTCTTTGAGTGGAGCACATTGGTTTGTTTCATTTATTGATGATCATACTCGCATGACTTGGGTTTGTTTAATGAAATCAAAGAATGACGTTAGTTCCCTGTTTCAGCAATTTCACAAAATAATAGCCACTCAATATCAATCTAATATTCAGGTTCTTCGTACTGATAATGGTGGAGAGTTTGCTAATCAAGACTTGAAACAGTACCTGAATTTACATGGCATTGTTCATCAGACGACTTGCCCTTACTCCCCTCAACAAAACGGGGTAGCAGAGCGAAAAAATCGTCACCTTCTTGAAGTTGTTCATGCTTCCTTGTTTGGGGCTCATATGCCTATCAGTTATTGGGGAGAATCCATTACTACTGCATCCTATCTCATCAACCGTGTACCCTCTAGTTCCCTACAATTTCAGACTCCCTTTGATGCCCTCCATAATACTGTAAGTGCCCCTACCATACCGAATCTGTCCCCTAAAGTTTTTGGGTGTGTAGCCTTTGTGCACCTTCACAAACCCAAGATAAATAAGCTAGAACCCCGTGCCCTTCGGTGTGTATTTGTTGGCTATGCCTTGCATTAAAAAGGTTATCGGTGTTATCACCCCCCTTCTCATAAAATTTATGTTACCCTTGATGTGGTCTTTCATGAAAACGATATGTATTATTCTACCTTCGAGTCTCCACTTTAGGGGGAGAATAGAGATGAAGTGCATACTTTGCATCATCCTTTGGACTTAGATCTTATAAGTGGTGATAATTTGGACACTAGTGGTGAATGTGACCATTTGGAAACTAGTGGTGAATGTCCGAGTGATGGTGACACCATAACTAACAAGGGTGGTTGTCCAGATGGGCAACAATTTTTGGAGAATGAGGTTCAGGATCAAGTGGAAGTGCCGCCAGTGTCTTCCTCCTCTCATGATGTACCATCTAACCAATTGTCTTCTCCAGCCGATTCCATGCCCGAGACTCAGGTAAATTCTGAATCTGAACCTCAATTAAAAATGTTACCCGATCGAGTCACAAGAGGGAAAGCCAAAGTTAGCTATGAACATGTTCTCAACGCCAAATCTAAGTATCCCATAAGCAATTATGTATCCTACCATAGAATGTCAAATGAAATTATGGCATTTGTGAATCAATAATCTATTGTAGCTATTCCTAACAGTGTGCAGGAAGCTTTGAAAGATCCTAAATGGAGGGAGGCGATGAATGAAGAAATGAAGTCTCATCAAAAGAATTCAACGTGGGAAGTTGTTGACTTGACTGAAGGGAAGATACCTGTTGGATGTAGGTGGGTCTTCACCATTAAATAAAAAGCTGATGGAACCATCGAACGGTTCAAAGCAAGACTTGTTGCCAAGGGTATACTCAAACATACGGAATCGATTATATGGAGACATTCGCACCAGTGGCCAAAATTAATAGAATTTGTATTCTACTATCTCTAGCAGTGAATTTTGACTGGCCTTTGCACTAGTTCGATGTAAATAATGCATTTATGCATGGAGATCTCCAAGAAGAAGTATATATGGAGTTACCCCCTGGCTCTAATCTGCAAACTAAAGGCAATAAACAGGTCTGTAGATTGAAAAAATCTTTGTATGGCTTGAAGCAGTCTCCTAGAGCGTGGTTTGGAAGGTTCATGAGCTTTATGAGGTCTATTGGTTACTAGCAAAGTAACTCATATCACACTCTCTTCTTGAAACATAATGGAGAACGAATCACAACTCTTATTGTGTATGTTGATGATATGATAGTAACCGGAGATGATCCTGAAGAAATAAAAGCACTGCAGGAGCAGCTTGCCCATGAGTTTGAAATAAAGGATCTTGGTGAATTGAAGTATTTCCTTGGAATTGAAATGTCAAGATCAAAGAAAGGTATTTTTCTGTCACAACAGAAATATGCCATAGACTTATTGAAGGAAACTGGTATGACAGAATGTAGTCCGGCTAGCACCCCT
The DNA here is from genome assembly GCA_001517045.1 of Pseudotsuga menziesii. Classification (NCBI taxonomy): domain Eukaryota; kingdom Viridiplantae; phylum Streptophyta; class Pinopsida; order Pinales; family Pinaceae; genus Pseudotsuga; species Pseudotsuga menziesii. The sequence goes on along the minus strand of LPNX010533224.1, from coordinate 23,359 downwards.
ATGGAAGAAAATCTGAAGCTAGGTGTGCGCCCAAACCAAGTTCCTACTAACAAGGAACGCTATCAGAGACTGGTTGGAAGATTAATGTATCTTGCACATACTCGGCTGGATTTAGCTTATGCACTAAGTGTTGTCAGTCAATTCATGCACTCCCAAAGCGAAGAACATATGAATGTTGTCATCCGGATCTTACGCTACTTGAAGTAATCTCCAGAAAGGGAATTTTATTCACAAAAGGTGATAGCTTGGATGTTAAAGGCTATACAGATGCTGATTGGGCTGGGTCAATTGAGGATAGATGTTCTACATCGGGCTACTTCATGTTTGTAGGAGGAAATATGGTTACTTGGCAAAGTAAAAAGCAAGAGGTAGTTGCTAGATCTAGTGTTGAGGCCGAATACAGAGGAATGGCTAAGGCCATATGTGAATTGTTGTGGATCAGAAATATGTTACAAGATTTACATATGAAGCAATTCAGTCCTATGAAGTTATACTGTGATAACAAGGCATCATGTGATATTTCCCATAATCCAGTTCAACATGATCAAACTAAGCATGTTGAGGTTGATAGGCATTTTATCAAGGAAAAACTAGAAGCAGAGTTGATTGAAGTTCCTCATGTTCGATCTCAAGACCAGCTTGCTGATGTGCTAACCAAAGCAGTGTCAAACCAAACATTTAATGGTTATCTCGACAAACTTGGCATGAGTGATATCTACGCACCAACTTGAGAGGGAGTGTTGACGATTGGGAGCAATTATTTCCAATTTGGTTCTCCGACATTCATGCTCTTGATTTGTCTCTACCACTAGCTATACAGATAGACTAGAATCCCTGTAAATATTTGATTGTATCTCTATAGTTAGAATTTTCCTTATACTAGTCAATTACGATCCTAAACTCTAGGATCTAAAACTGTATATAGCGGCTATTTATGTCAAGTGAGTATCAGAGAAAAGCATTGAAGCCTTTCCTCACAAACTTATTATTTTTTGCTGATGCATTTTTTTAATACGGAGTCGATCCCAGTCGAAATTGGGGCTAGCTATATTTTGAACTTGTATAATACAAGCCACGCAAAATGCCATTTACAGATCCACACCATAGGGTATAGGCGATTTCAGACAAACAAATAATCCAAAGGATCCAAATAACAAACCTTGAGAAAGGTTTCCCGTTCATTGAAAGCCACATCCAATAAAAGGGCTTGGAAACAAAACATTTACAGATGTAGATGAATTATATACAGGCGGAAGCGAATGAAGAGGAAATCAAACGGCCGGGGAAGAGGAGGAGTCATCAGTGAAGGTGAGGCGGGAGGCAAGGGCGGAATGGTACATGATGTCGTGAAAGGTCTCTGTTTCCCAAAGCTCCTTTCACAATATCCGTGCCTTCTCCGCTGTAAATCCTACTCCGCTCCTTCTCGCCACCATCGGGTTAGGGCTAGGGTTTGCATCATTTCTTGTTTCAGCTACAACTTAGCTTCCATTGAAGACAACGAGGAAGCAGAATCAGAGAAAATTGATGGCTCTGGCTCATTGATGATATCGAAAAGAGGAGCCCACCAAGGATTCTTCTTTCTTTCTGCCCCGACGATCATCTCCACCATGCCTTCCTCACCCGAAGAACAAGAAATGGCACCAGCAGATCACACTATCATCATCGATCTGTGACAGAGAAGTCACGGGATCGAATCATCGAACAAGTGTTTCTTTGCTAAGGAGCAGGGTTCGATCCTAGTAAAACTTAGCTACCCCGGCTTTGGAGGTGTGAGTGAAAAACTCAAAAATTATTAGTCGTTTTTTCAACAACCAATAATAACCAAGGGAAAAAACACTCTGGGCTATTCAGCTTGATACTTAGGTCCGGGAAGCCGAGCCTTTTATAAAAAATTAAATGCTAGGACATTTTTTACAATTTCCCCAAGGGGATATGAACATGTATTTACAAAAAAAAAAAAAGGCTAGCCAAAACTGGCTAACTCTGGGCACACTGAACTTCTGAACTCTGGAGATGAGCATTCACCATGCTCAATAACTGGCGGCTCAATAGGAAGTTCAACTATTGTACAAATAGTTGGTAACATCTGGCTCCAACTGTAGGACGTGCACTCATTTGATTTTCATTCAAAAAGTGTGTGCGAGAGGCCTAGAATCTCTGGTTCCTACACGAAATTAAAGTGCATCAGTACCACATATATATAATAAGACAAAAATGAAACAACAACTATGCATAAGGAAAAAAGGAAACAATATATGGTACATGCATAATATACAACAACTAAATATGATACAAAAATATAGTACAAAACTATGGTACATAAGGAAAGACTCAAAGGGAAAAGATAAGGGTTTAGAAAAGCACTTAGAATTCCCCCATGGGCATTATATGTCATTGCTGAAGAACACTTTTAACTATTGCCCATTAACTGGTAAGAGAAACCTTTCTCCTTCCATAGTGTTAAGGAGAAACGAATTCGTGTCGTCCACGTCATATATAATGTATGGATCCAACCATAAGCTGTCAAACTTTCAGTGCTTTCCCAACTTCTCTCTTCTTTTATCCCAAAGAAGCACTATATCCCCAATCAGAAAAGGTCTTGGCCTAGCTGACTTATCAAAGGTTCTCTTGATCTTATCCTGATTTCTGATACTATGGTCAAGGGCCTTCCTTCAGTTTTCATCTAGCTCAATAATCTGATTAATACTGTTGGGCATGGAGTCTTCTTCCATTTCATACTCTTGGAGCATATTGATGGTCGGCAACTAAAGGTAGGTAGGCATTGAGACAGTCAAACCATACACCAGCTCAAAAGGGGTTTCCCGGTTGCACTTTTCTTAGTTATTCGATCAACCCAAAGTGCATACTTGATTTTACCATCCCAGGACTTCTTGTTATTGTCAATTGTCTTTTTTAAGATAGTCATCAAGATCTTGTTGGTAGACTCGGCAAGACCATTACCTTGTGGATACTAGTTGGAAGAATGGGATAAGATAATGCCATAATTGAAGCAGAAACTGGTGAACTCTGCAGAACTAAAGGATTTGGCATTATCAATTGTTATTTTGGCTGGAGCACCAAATCTAGTGATGATATTATTTTCTATGAAATCCATAACAACTTTTTCAGTAGCCTTTTTAGTGGGGATAGCCTCCACCCAATTGGTGAAATAATCAGTAGCCGTAAGAATCCAACAATAACCATTGTTAGAGTTATCTTTGAAATTACCGATGAAATCAATCCCCCACTGTTGGAAAGGGGCTTGGACCACAACTAGTTGCAAAGATAAGGCTTTTAACCTAGGCTTCCCAGTGAACAACTAGCACTGTTGACAACCCCTAACCATTTTATGAGCATCTGCGAAGAGGGAGGGCCAATAATGACCTGGTCTAAGGATCTTGTGGGCTGTTATATCTGCCTCAAAATTCCCACCACAAAATCCTAAATGAAACTCTGTCAAGCGCTGCTTAGAATCTTGTTCATTGACACAATGAAGGATCTCTCCATCTGGGTTTCTCCAAACCAATCCTTTCCGAGTGATGCAATACCTTACAACTTTTAACATTGGAGCCCTTCTTTTATGACCTTTAAGATGTTTAGGGCATGTAAGGTTTTGAAGGAAGAATATGATATCAAAGTACCAATGGTGATCTAAACGTTGCAATTCTGGAGGCATGCTTGGTGTAGGCTCTTCATTCTGACAAATTATTCCTAAGGCTTCTTCATTACCCTGAGTTAAAAATTTTGGTAGGCCCTGTCTTTTGATTAACTTTGTGGGTTTAATCTCTAGATCATATTCTTGAATTTTAGACACCCACTTACCTCTTTTTCCTAAGCAATCCTGTTGACACTAGATATACTTAACCGCTGAATGAGGAACATAACAAACTATCTTGGAGTAACCCACATATGTTCTGAAATGCTTCGAGGATCTTACTAAGCCAAAGGCTTGTTTTTCCATGGTGGTATACTTAAGCTCAGAATGTTGCAAGGCCTGGCTCATGAAAGTGGTGGGTTGCTCAAATCCTTCATTCTTTCTTTAGAGCAAGACCCCCACAATGGTATCCTCAAAATCAAAGGAGAAAATCATGAAATCTTTGGAGTAATTCATGCTGATTAATAGAGGAGTTTTAGTGATGGCTTCTTTAATGCATCTGAAAGATTCTTTACCGTCACTAGTCCACTCAAACTTAGCATCCTTTTTCAACAGTTTCTGTAAAGGTTTCATGTACTCAACTAGGTTTGGGATAAATCTTCTGATGAAATTGATGTGCCCATTAAAATATTGGAGAGATTTGAAATTTTTAGAAAAGGGGATATTTTTAATGGCTTCAATTCTTTCAGGGTCAATTTTGACCCCGTCTTTAGAGATGATGTGACCTAGAAGCTTTCCTTCATCAATTCCCAAGACAGACTTAGCCGGATTAAGAGAAATACCATACTTCCTACATCTTTCGAAGACTTGCTTAAGATGTCCTATGTGACTTGGTCTTTCTTTTGAAAAAATGGTCAGGTCATCTTGGTAAATCTCTATGATCTTCCCAATCAACTTCTTGAATGCATAGTCTATGGCCCTTTGAAAAGCGGCACTGGCATTCAACAACCCAAAAGGCATCCTAAGATACTCAAAAGTACCCCACGAGGAGGTGAATGTAGTCTTATGCCTATCATCTTTTTGAATCACTACCTGGTTGTACCCTGAAAATCCATCCAACATGGACATCATACCTGCCCATGTTACTCTCTGAATAAGGGTATCCATATTAGGCAATGGGTAGTTGTCCTTCTCACAAGCTATGTTTAGATTCCTGAAATCTATACATATTCTTAAACTACCATTTTTTTTTCTTACGACCACTAGGTTAGAGCACCAAGATGAATGTCTTGTTGGTGCAATATTCCCCGCATCTAACATTTTTTCAAGCTCCTGCTTAACTATGGGGGCTAACTTGGGGTTTATTTGTCTTAATTTTTTACGAAAGGGTTTGACTTCTCTAACCTCTTGCTTTAAAGGGATGGCATGCTGGAACACATCCTCTTGATACGCCTTAAGCTCATCATATGAGAAGGATAACACATCCCTATACTCTTTAACTAAGCTTATTAAGTCGTTCCTTTCTTTTTCAGTTGTCCCTTTTCCAATTTTTATTAGTTTTGGGTTTTTATCTGATCCAATATTGCTTTCTATGTAATCTCCAGGTTTCATTGAATCAGTGTTGTTTTTCCTACCATCATGTCTGTCAAAGGTATGCTCAAGCTCAACAAAGCCCCTAGGAACCGAATTATCAAACTGATCACCTTCTCCCTGATAATCTTTACCCACTTCCTGAAAGTTGACATAGAAGTTGGAAAATTCATCTATACTATGAAGAAATTTTATAATTTGTTCATCACTCTGGAAAACCTGCCAATGTTCCATGTTGTCTGGAATAGATGGTCTAAAGTTTATCTCTAATTTACCATCACCATTCAACAGTTCTTCAGAAGGCTAGAGCCTCAAGGCTGCTACATCTAGCTTGTCTGCTAAGTTGTTTTCATCTCTAGGGACAGAAACTAAGTTTAAGGCATCAAAATATTCCATCATGTCCTAGACAACATTTCTATACTTTTTTAACCTTTTGCCTTTACAAGCAAATTCATTCTTAACCTGGAGAATTATTAAGTCAGAGTCGCCACTTATGCTTAGCATCTTTATTCCCATATCCTTAGTTGTTTCTAGACCAAGTAAAAAGGATTCATACTCTGCTACATTATTAGTTGCCTCAAACTCTAATCTATAAGAAAAAATGAAAATATTCCCTTTGGGTGAGGTGATGACAACACCTGCACCCTTCCCAGCTCTAGAATGAGAACTGTCAAAATTCATCTTCCATATTTCGTCTACCTTCTTGTCTTTTATTTTTTCTTTAAGGGGAGCTAAAAAGGTAGAGTAGCAAGTATAGGTTCCAATGTCATTAGTGTTGTAAACATACTCATTGAAAGGCTTCTTAGGATTTTCAACATGGTACTTTTTCTCCTTTTCATTACGCAACTTAACCCATGAATCTTTTGATGCAGGTATAGTAGCGTAAGTTCAGTCCATTTGGATCCATCCTCCCAAAGTGGAAGCCCACTTTCTGGACAACAACATCCCCCATTTATCTGGCACATCAATCAATAGAATGTCAATGGCTATGTGAATGTATGGATACTTAGCCAACCTTACTTGATGATTCAGGATGATTCCTACTACATCCACCTCTCCGGAATCCATGGCACAGACATTTCGGTAGGGCCTAGTTGTTTTTAAGTTCAATGGTTCCATTACTTTTTTAGTCATTATATTAGAGGCAGATCCTGAATCAAGCATACAGTTGTGTAGAAGAAGATCACCCATCATCAATGATATGTAAAAAGGGAAATGATCATCTTTTCTTAAATCCATAGTATGCAATATTACAATTGGATCTTCCTGGACATTGTTTAGAGCTGGTTGAGGTTATTCTAGAGGTTCTTTAGACTTAACCTTTTTGGGAGGTGGAAAGTTTAATACTTTTAACAACTTTTCTCTTTGTTCAGGAATTTTGACAAGTTCACTTGCAAGGACTGACACTTTAGGTTTAAACCACCAAGTTTCCAAATCAAGACCAACATCATTAGTATCAGGAGGAGCAGTTACCTTAGGAAGATATTGTTTACTCTTTGAAGTACTCAGACTATCTCTTCTCTGGTAGGTGATGCCTTTGAACTTAGGCATATCTTTGATCTACTCATTTGAAGGTTTAGTACCAATGTTCTTAGTGAGGTTATCCAGTTGTTGATTGTATTCTCTGGCTTGACCCTAGGTTTCTGCAGTGACCGAATGAAGCTTTCCTATTGTGTTGATGTACTCAGGCTCGCTTGAAAATTGTTCACTATCATTTGACTCTGGAAGACCATGCTCTAAGATTTGACGGGCCATGTAACAAGTGGACTCTTCATGAAGGGATTCACAGGCTCTGCAAAAAGGAATGAATTCCTCAACCATGTTGATGGGATCAAGTTGATTAGGGGACCTTCTATCTTGCAGGGATTTTTTCAGAACCCAATTTCCCTTAGGAGGAAAATTGTTCTGACTAGTCTGAGCCCTCTCTACGTTTATCACCCAATTTTGCATCTTTACATAATCGGCCTGTAAAGCCTCCATCCTATCATTCATTTCCTTTATTTTCTTGTCATAAGTTTCCTGCATGTGGCTGGTAGAATCCTTAGGTTTAATTCCTGTTACTTAGGATGAATAAGGGGTCTTATGTAACCGGGAATGTTAGACTTACCCAAAGATTACATGTTCCTGTCAATTTTAACAGCCATTTACTGGGCTAACAAAAGAGTGGTAGGGTCTTTATCCCTGAGTTGATACTGCATTTTCCCGCTAAGAGCTTCAATGTAGTAGACTAAGACAGATTGAGTAGTAGGCTTGTAGTCGGTATGGATGGCTTTCGTCATATCCGTGAACTTTTTGTTGAATTCATCCATTGTTTCATTCTCGCCTCTTTTGATGGTAGTTAAAGTAGCTAACTGATGGCAAGGCTCTTTCTTTTCTCCAAACTTGTTGGTGAAAGCAGTTTTGAAGGTTGCAAGGGTTGCAAAGGAGTTATCTGACAAATTGTTGAACCAATCACCAGCATCTCCATCGAAGGAAAGAGCAAAGAGTTTCATATACACATCCCCGTGTCTATGAGCAAGATCACTGATATAAGCGTTGGTACATCTGGAGATGTTCTTCAAATGAAGACTTGCATTGATGGCATCAATGTCAGTGAACATGGGCAGTTTGTCTACAGCGTTGTCTGGTAGATTGTGAGGTCGACCTGCTATCTAAGAGATGTCAAGGGGACTGAAGTATTCACACATTATGTCAGACAAACAATTATTATTTTCGACAAAAATGTTATGGATGTCCGATATAGACTCCGATCCAAGATTCTCAATGATTCTACGAGAAGTTAACCAATTTAGTCCCCTCCTATAAACATGTTCAGGTTCATGGATGAAATTAAGTAGGCCTAGAGAGTTTCTTCTAGTTGAATACCTTGGTGTGATTAATGACAGTGGAGTCACCAGATGGATTTAATTCTAAGATCAGAGGTGTTCAAACTAAAATCTATCAAAGGTAAAAACTAAGGTAAAAAGTCGTCCAGGAACAAAAGATTTGTCCTCGGCAACGACGCCAAAAATTTTGCCCACCGAATGTGCACACCATCAGCCGAAAATATTTCGAACAGTTGTCTCCTGACAGAAGGGAGAGGTGCGGCCCTTAGGGGCAAGCAAAGAGTCAGGTGTTGTCACCTGATCCCGACTCCTCCGTTTAGGCAAACTCCTAACAAAGCCAAGGGGGGTAGTCCCTACAGAGAGTTTCTAAGGCTCAATTTTTTTAAAGATGTTTTTTAAGTGTATGATACAGATGGGTGTTGTTTAGGAGTTTTTAGAAACACTTACAAGAAACTGAACCAAATAAGCACTTGCGAGTAAAAATTGAAATGAACAATCAGTTGACAATTACACAGCTAAAACAAAGCATTCATGATATGGATCAATAGATCATTTAAACAATGCAATGCTTTAGACAGATGATAAGCAAATTAAATTGAAGACCGGTGCCAAATAGGGTGCAAGAGATTGTTTTGCGAGTGCTTCTTGGTAAGTTTTAATGTAAGTTTTTAAAGGTGAGTTGATTATTAAATGGGAGGGAGATCTCCAAGATATACCTTTTGGTACGAGAGATATGTCCAAAACTCTTAACCGATGCGACTACCTGCAAGGAATATGTAGGCTGGTCTAGAGTCTCTGAAGCTGTGTTCAACACTACACCGCAAGGGTGTAGCCTAACTGGTGCCTCGAGGTCACTGACTAGTTGTTCCTGCTTCCTTTGGGTAATTTGCCACTGCAACGGCTTAAATCTAGGCATTGGATTTTCTCCTGGGGAAAGTGGTAAATTTTATTATGGTTGCAATAGAATTATAATGGGATAAATAAAAAAGTCTATTGCTACCTCTGGGTATCCCAACTTGGTAGAGCATACACTTCGTAGCACAGATCTTTGTTCCGATTTTAGTTAAGGGTGAAGGAGAACCATTGTAACAACCCTCCAACATAGAGCACTCTTGATCCACCTTAAGGCGAGATTCAAGAGATTTATGAAAGTCAAAACAGTGCAACTAAGATGAAACAAAAAAAAACTCTCTGACATAGAGCACTCTTGACTTGCTTTTGAGCAAAGTTCAAGAGACTTTGGGTACATTTATTTCTAGATTATTTATGCAAAAAATAAAATGAATTAAGCTACAAATTGTGAAAGAAGTATACACCATGCACTTACAAAGTGTGTGTGAGGTGGCGGGGTTAGAAAAATGTAATCTAAAAAATTGACAAAAAGGCGCAAATCCCCCCAAGGGGGATGGGATGTGGGTGCTGGTTACCCCACTGCTCTCGTTTAAATATTTACAATTTTGAGATGAAAAAATGATTGCTTCTTAGTCCAATAAACTTGGATCTAAAAGCTTACAACAGTGCACCAAGGCACTATAGCAAGGGGGTGTTCGTCGGACCGTTCTGTGGCCTCCTTGATGTTCTTGGGCGCTCCAAAACTCTTCTTTTGCATGCATACCTGCTAAAAAATAAGCGAACAATAAAAATTAGAAAACGATGGAAAATACAACGAAAAATAAAATAGAAAAATAGAAAAAAAATTATACTTAGAAAATTTTTCAGAATTTAGAAGTAAAAGCATGATTTTTCCAAGCTTAGATCTAATTAAATGATGTAATTCTTTGAAGACAAATCAGATCTGAATACTTAAAGAAATATTGATTCCAAAAATAAGCATGCAATGACGAATCTATTTCGTAAGCATAATCAACAAGTAACCGGGAAAAGAGAGAGTTTGAAGAGATAGATGGGGAAATTCAAGCCCTTGCTTGATCCTTTTGTTGATGGCTTTGGAATCCCTCCAACAAATTGAATTAATCTTGTAAAGGTATCAAAGGGAAGAGAAGAGACAACTGAGTTCCAATCCTCCTTCGAATCTGTGACTTGCAAGACTATGAGAAAATACCTGTACAATGATATTAAATCTAGTGTGTATGAAAATATAAAACAACAAAAAACCTCAATATAACTGAGTATATTTGGTTACTTTCCTACCTCTTGAAAGCAAAGCACATGTAAACAAATTAACAACCACAAATGTTTACCCTACGTGCTTTTGAATAACCTTCTAAGCTAGATCCATAAACCACACTGCAAATAAAATCAAAACTTTAGCAATGCCACCTAATGGCACAAGCATTCATTCAATAGCACATGGTAGACCTCCAAAGTCTTCAACTTTATTTCTTAAAATCTCAGCAGCATTCAATAAGCAAAGGTTCCTTCCATCCATCCAAAATGAGCAAGAAGAACCTCTATTTATACAAAAACCAAGCCCCAAGGGGGAATTAATGAACTAAAGATCAAGCTCAGTGTTAAGCCAAGTTGAAGTGAACTTGAACTGAGCTAAACCAGAGTTGAAGGAGTGATTGGTGGGATTGATTTGAGTTGATTGGATTCAATACAAGGAGGAGGTGCCACATATCAATGTGTACCCACCAAACTCCCTACCAACCCAATCGCTTGCTCCACATATTGGCGTTGATCCCTCAATATTTGCAATCTCCTCACCTCCCGCGAATGTACGGAATCCTTAGCGTGAATGATGGATTTGATAATAGAGGTTTGTAACCAAAGTTTGGAATAACATAAGATTTATTAACGAATGGGGAGGGGTCCACCCTCACCCATTCGTATCCACCTAAGTGCCAGCGTGAACTCTCCCTTTTAGATGCTCACGTCATCCACTTCATTCACACACTCGCGAGCTCTTAAAATTTTTAATCACATGAACCATGGTTTAAATGTATACATTGCTTTTGCATGAGTCCAAACGTTGACATCACCACCCATCTCCACCAATTAAAAAATTAACATTGACCTTGAATTTTTATTTTTTTAATATTTAAACATTAGTGCACTTTCTCCAAATTTCTTTAATGCTCTGTTAGCCAAATGATGCCTTTCAGGATGCTTTAGTTGGCTAAAACATAGTGAAAGTGGCCCCTGGGGGTAAAGATGCTGCTCTAGGCTTGAAAATGAGCCCAACCACGCTAAAAACAGACTCTGGATCATACTTTTTTAACATTTTGAATTTTTCCATTTAAACCATTTTAAAATGGCTTAAAAACGAAAAAAAAAATATTTTTTCTCAGAATCAAACAAAACTCTAGGGAGACCTAGCACATGTTCATACTACTCAATTCGAATGCCTAGCGTGTTGAAAAACACTGACACAAAGGCTCTAATAACCTCCTAAGGCCGAAACACCAAGACAACTACCCCAACTTTGGAGGTGTGAGTGAAAAACTCAGAAATTATAAATCGTTTGTTCAACAACCAATAATAACCAAGAGAAAAAACACTCTGCGCTAGTCGGCTTGATGATCAAGTCCGGGAAGCTGAGCATTTTATAAAAAATTAAATGCTACGACATTTTTTACAATTTTCCCAAGAGAGTATGAACATGTATTTACAAAAAATAAAAATGGTAGCCAAAACTGGCCAACTCTAGAGCACACTGAACTTCTGGACTCTGGAGATGAGCATTCATTATGCTCAATAACTGGCAGCTCAATAGGAATTTCAACTATTGTACAAAATAGTTGGTAACAGATTGTATCCTCGAGACTAGAAGATCGAGAAAAATTGCTCGAGGAATGTAAAAAAAAATGAATTTTAAGCAAAAGATGTTGAACTTGACTTCGACGAACAAAATGTATTTGACAAGTTGGACAAGTAATGTTGATGGTGTAATGAATCTTTCAAGCAAAAGGTTTTGCACAATTAGGACACACTTCTAGAAAACATATATCAACTAACTTGCACCTAACAAGATGCTCAACACACTAAACGATATGCCTGGTTGGTTGATACCAAGCATGTAGTTCAACCCCGAGTAATAGTTATCTAACTCATCTAATCTTGGCTTATATAATTTCTTGTTTTCTTGGCTTATATAATTTCCTGTTTTCGTTTGGTAAGTATAAAGTTTCAAAAGCATTTTGACAATAATGGTATCTCATTTATTTGCTATATAACCAGCGTAGATCCAAATCCTAGGCTCTATCAAGCGCCGAGAGGGATCAAATCTCTCTAGGTGCAAACCTCTTCTTAGGTATTACACTCAATGAGCTATCAACTTTGGTGTGTCCTATATATACCATTGATTTGATTTAAACCAAAAGACACATCTTTTTATTTAAGGTCAACATATAAAATTATTATTAATATTTAATATTATTTATGGTCAACATATAATATTTAATATTATTTTTTATTTTGTTAGGAACGAACATTACAACATCTCCCCATAAATGGTTTTAAAACCATATGCAAGGCACTCCTAAAACCATGGGTTGTTTAGGAGGCCTTGCACATGGTCTTAAAACCATTTGCAAGGCCCTCCTAAACCATGTAGAATAAAACCATGGGTTTTTTTAGGAGACCTTGCACATGGTTTTAAAATCATGTGCCCGGTCCTCCTAAACCATATACAATAAAACCATGGGTTGTTTAAAAGGCCAACATTTTTTTGCAAATAATTCAATTTTTATTTTTTTATTATTTTGTTAGGTAGGAACATTACAACATCTCCCCCATATTGTGTTTTTTTTATGATCCACATTTTTTGGGGGATAATTAAATTTTTACTTTTTTATTGTTTTGTTAGGTAGGAAGGTTACAACATCTCCCCCATATTAGGTTGTTTTTCTGGCCGACATTTATTTTGTTTTATAATTAAAAAAAGTATTTTTTTATTAATAAAAATAATGTTACGTAACGTTACATACGTAACGTTACAAGATCTCCCCCATAGCATAATATAAAAATAGCATAATATAAAGTTTGGATAATTTTGACAGTAGTTGCATCTCTTTTATTAGTCTCTGTCTTCAGGCTGGCAGGGACTCTATGAAAGGCTTTTTCATCATTTATTTTCTCTATAAAACTTCCAAACTGGAATCTGCTCATATTTTGTCATTTGACCATTCTTATTATTTTTCAGTAGTAAATTTTGCTTCAATATCCCATTGACAAGTTACAAACCTACAAACTCTTTTTAACATAAAGAGAGATTTAAACATTAAACCTTGCCGATGGGAGATCAAACATTCTTTAGACCTATTCATTTTTCTGCTCTAAGATCTAGTAGATTTATCAAACTTTCTATAGACCTATTCATTTTTCTGCTCTAAAATCTAGTAGACTTACCAAACATTATTTGGACCTATTCATTTTTCTGATAAAAAATATAGTATGAAGCTGTTATACAGCTGATTGGCACCTCTCCGTCCGAGTGCTGACATCCCTCAGGGCGGCACACAAAAGGACACTTATGGATTGAGGTTTGCCTAGTTTCATTATACCTTGGTTGATGATGAAATACATTACCTATATGCCCAGCTAGTTACTTTGCTATTTTGAGATTTTGAGTGCATGCGCGACTATCTCTATTGTCATCTCGCGCATATGCGCGAGTGTTATGTTCAGCAGGTCGCGCATACATCTATGCGCGGGTTGCTCTTGTACAGATTTGCGCATGATGCG
>LPNX010533159.1:37583-83196 GCA_001517045.1 Pseudotsuga menziesii | reverse complement strand
TTGACAACCATTATAGTCTAAATGTTACAATTCTGAGTTTTATTTTTTGATGTAAAGATTATATGCAATCCAGTCCCATTTGGATGTGGTGTATAATCTACTGTGTCAACCTTTTGTTCAAACCTAATTAATGATCAAGCCATGATTTAGTAGTTGATAAAACATTCTTCAACTATCCATATAGTGAAATGACTCCATGAATGAATTTTTGAACTGTATAGAATAACTTAGTGCTTGTAGAAATGAACTATTCAAACTTTAAGGAAAGGAATAAAGGAGAAGAAAGGGCTTCTTGCCTTATTTTGTTGCAGGATCTTGTAGATACTTTTCTCATCTAGATGCAGAAAGTATATTTAAAAATATACTAGTGTGTTGTCTTTATTGTTCAAACTTAAAAGAAATATACTCTAGATATGATAAACATGTAGCTACTTTTGATTTACCGTCCACTAAGTCTGACAGGGTCTATGCTCAGCACATGAAGAATAATATAAAGGATTTTAATATGCATAGTCAAATCCATAAATAGATGATTTCATAATTATCAAAAGATAAAATTGGCCAAAGTGGACTGAAATTGGATGGTTCTGACAGGTTTTGGCCTTTTCTGGTTAGAATTGATCATTTTAACTGGTTTTGAAACTTGCCGGTTCGACCACTTTTGTGCTGGCATAGCCCCTTCCCACAAAAAAATGACAAACAAAAACTCTTGAGTCTACAACTAACCTAAAACCTACTTTTCATCTATATAATAATGTTTCAACAGTCTATGAAATTGTTCTAATTTTATTAATCAATTGGGATTTGTGCAATAGTTCAGAAGTTTATGCTAACTGAATTTACAATAATAAGGCCCCATCTTTATTTCGTTAAAGTTAATGTCTGTTTCACTAGTTGGTTTAGATGAGTGTTTTCATTTGTATGATATACTAGATAGAAACAATAAATAACAGTATATGCAATATGCAATAAACATCCATTTTCCTTGAATAAACAAATTAGACTAAAAGCAAACACTAACGACACTAAACACACTGTTGTCCATGTTGCATAATTGTAACAAAAGTAGTTTTACCTTCTGCAGATGTGAGCATATGATTATTAAGTAGACACTCTAATGCCTGCACACAAAATTCAAATAGCATAGAATACAAAATTACATTTTGGAACTCATAGCATTTGGGTAAGGAAAACAAGGGCATAAATCCCTGAGAAAAGTTCAATTAGAGGAGCTTATGCTTGGCATTCCGAGAGCAATACTCTCTTAAAAAAAAGGAAATGTGCCATTTTAACAGAAAGGAGATTGAGTTATTTTTCATATAAAATGTTTCTTACACTTTCTTAATCTAAGCCATTTCCAGGAACTCATGACCATCAATTCTCCATCTGTGGGGAAAGTAGGGGGAAAGAAGGGACTTGCCACTTGTATCATTGGATGTTTGTCCCCTCCCACAAGAAAAACACGGGCTCAAATTGCCATAATATTCAATCACAAGGACCAGCTCTGCCAACAAATTGGTGGTAAGAATCAAAGAGCAATGAGTAAGGATGCAACATAGCAGATATAGTTAGGTAATGACTAGAGACATGAACCAGGTGTGAAGGACCTTTCCAGCAACATGCAACTATATCCCACAAATCTGCCCAAAAGAAATGCCGTTCTCACTCAAGCAGTCAGACTGGAAGTGTGGCAAGTCTGCAATACGAGTAACCCATGACCTCTAGCTCCAATTGGGTGGCGGAGTCCTTGGTGTAGTTTTGACATGGTTGATGACATCATAGTAGGTCTGGGAGTTGTCGATTTATGTGGTCCTCTATCTTTTTTAATAGAGGTTGTTTAGTAGCCAAGGCCTTGAATAATTGCTTGGAGTGCATGTCACTAACTTTGAGCCAATGCAGTCAAGATCAAATATGGGAACCTTTTACTTTGAGAGCCTTTGCAATTTGTATTGCCTATCTAATCTTTGGAGCTCTGGCCCGCAACTTTTCATTGAATGGCTATACTTCTGTCTTTCACCAAAGCCATTTATTTGGTCTCTGCGTTTCCTGTGTGCCTACTAGTAGCAGTGTCTTGTTTTCCATATCCTAGAAGAAGGGGACGTTGTTTTGGCAATAGCATCATTCCACCATTTATTCTAGCTCGAATCAGTTTTGGCCTTGGGTACTCAATTTCAAATCAAGTTGATGCTGCTGAGTTATGTTGGGCATTTTAGATGAGAGACATTAAGCTTGTATGTTGTTTTGATAAGGAGCTGTTTCATGTGGATGGGGCCAGGTGAGATTCCTGGAAAGCTTTGGTGGATAGATTTCCCCTCAGTCATGGTATTTTAGCCAAGAACAGTTCGAGTCATTGAAATCAAACTGCTCCAGTTTGTTGCCGGTTTTGGTCTAAGTTGACCCTCAACCGATTCAACTCCCGGTTCCGAGTTTTAAAACATTGCTATAGAGGTCATGATGTGTAGGATTTTTGTCCACTGCAGGCCCACCGGGTTTTTGACATGTAGGGCCACATGGATCATCCCATGTGGTCCTATGGGGGCACTTTTAAAAATACTTAAAATCCCGGAAAGATGATGAGACATTCACACATGCACTAGTGTGTGCATGTCATAATGACAGAATGTAATACTTAATCTATGTAATCAATAATGTGAAGGTTGTTTGTTCATCATCACATGGACCTCCGTTTCTTGTGGGCCTGTGGGGTTCATTCTTTGCAGAGCCTATTATGGGCTAGTAGGGCATGACATCTTTGGGACCACATGGATCAAGTATTCCATGCCTAAATATTTGTTCACAGTGAGGATGGACTTAACTGGTCAACTAATGAGGCACTTTTAAAATGATTTATTGGAAGGATTGGGTTATGAGCCTTCACTCCAACCTACCACCAACCTATGAACAAATCTGATGGGATCCATAGCCTGTCTATGTCTTAGAACAGTGCTTAACCCCATAGTATAGATGGACTTAACTGTGAACCAACAAAAAGGAAAGCTATGCCTGCATGGATGATAACTATCTTACTGGTTCCTTCTTCCCTCTTCCCTAGATACACCTGGATACATATCATATCTGGGCCCTTCTCAGACATGTCTAGGATCTCTTTAATGGACAAATGCCTATCAACTAAAAATTCCTTTGTGAGAATTTTTTATCATATGCAAGCATGCTGACTAATAGCCTCATGTTTGAAGAAATCTTTCAAACCTTTTTTGGTACTTGCTTCCCCAAAAGCATTTGATGTGGAAACGATACAATGTTAGAAAACATTTATGGTCTATTTGCTTGATCAGTCATTTAAGAAGTCATTTGACAAGTAATAATCAAAACCACATAAAACTGCAAGAATGCTTATGCATGAGAACTACCTCTGTTTCTCCCTTGAATATGATCTAGAATTAATATCATACTTCAAATCCATATACATGTATATGTATGTAAAATGTACTTGTTTTCTGTATGTCCAACATATCCTATCTAAAGTATCAACTATTTTTCAACCATAGTAAGAGGAGATTACCATGGATCCCTTAATTTTTGTTGCTTCTGTTATTGCTGCTGGATCATCTGTAGGGTTTGCTCCCATTGGACCTGGCATTGGTCAGGGAACTGCTGTAGGCCACAATTTTCTAAAATGATAATAGTAAATGGTAAACATTTAATCCATGATTGCAGTGATAACAAATCTACAAGTACGGTAAGTCTGCCACCCAAATTGGTCAAAGGTTAAGCTGATCCAAAGAAATGTAAAATGACACATTGTTTAGTATTCTTTATTAACTTTATAAAAGGGTAAGATCTTCGCACTGCTTGTGGACATACACCATATCTCTTTCCCAAAATTTCACCCTCCATTAACATTATTCTCCTGTTAGCTTAATCAAAAGAGTGGATGTGTTGGTTATATGAGGCGTATGGAGAAAATGTTTGTTGCCACCTCTCCACTAGCATCTAATGCTCACCATAGATGATAACTTTTCCTCATTTTGGGGGAAACCCAGGCCCTTTTCTGTCCTCTGCTGGATATTAATATTATTGACCGAGATGCATGTTCTGATATGAATATTATTAACAGACATAAATACTTGAAGCAGGGTCACTTCTCTCTCTCTAGGCATCATTGTTCTATAGGGATGCTACTGAATTTCTAATATTGATAATTTTGGAACATAGAGCCAATTCGGTGTCCTATTGTCTGCTTTTGCATCTCACGATTAAGGTAAAAGGCAAATTTCTGTTGAAGGAACTTCCCCACTCCCCAGGTAGGTTTTAGTTTTATATTTTCTTCCAACACATACACACACACATATATGAAAATATTGGTGTAAATTTTACTTTGGTCTGTAAATAATTGTATGAACTTATAATGGTTTGGATCTTGAATTTTGCATCCAATATCCTTGAAAATATATAGCTTATTTGAAAGGCCAATGTGGTAAAGAATAGTGCTGAATTTGGACATTAGAAAAAACACATGATTTTTGTGACATTCAGCCCATCATTAGAGAATTCTCCTTTGTAATTGTTTTGAAGTAAGTGACTTTATATAGCTTCTGAATCTTCTGGAGAGAGGTCCACAGGTTCCTCCTAAAATTTAGAGGAGAGGAGAATGAGATCAATCTAGTTGGTGATGGGACAGAGGCAGCCGAGTTTTCTGAGTGGAGGTGGATGTCACCTCAGGAAGTTATTGAACATGTGAGTGCAATATAAAGGGTGTAATTTCTGAATTCTTCATGCATATGGTAGGTGCATTAACCTGAATAGATACTTACATTTTGTGGTTGATAATTGGATCAGGCTGTGGATTACAAGCGACCAATTTATGAGCAAGTTTTTAAGTCCTTTGCTCCTTACATGAGCTCATAATAATCTTCTGTATCATGTAAAATATGAAATCTCTACAATCTGCTCTTCTCCTACTGTTGTTTTCATCACTTTGTCTCCAACCCAGAAACACATGCAAATGATAGTGGCCTTAATTTAATATAACTGCACATGGGATGTTGACAAAAGGGGATACCATTTTTTTCCAATTTCTTGGTTTTGTTGATAGTGTGTTGTTATTCTTATCATATATATTATATACAAGGAAAATGCCTCAATTTCTGAAATGATAGATAGGACCCGAGGAAAGGTTTAGAATATCTTATAAGGACAACTTGTTCTTTTTGACTTGTTTGATATATTAACAAAGTGACACATTCAATAAATTATTGCACTTCATTGCCTTCCTAAGAAATTATGATCAATGGTAACTCAAGAGTCAAAGTTAAGATCATGACACCATTTGCTGCAATAGTGAGGCTTTTATGCATATACTTAAAAGACTTCTCCCATACCTTACAGCCAAATGGCAAGCCAGTGTGAAGCTCTTGTAATTGGCAAACAAAAGAAAATGTCAGTTGTCATGAGCTTCAAGAGAAATCCAGATCCCTTGCTCCTTCCTGCACCAGAAAAGGATGATTTGAATGGATTAATTGTGTATGAAGGTGATCAAGGCCCGCAGAAGGTAGGTTGATCAGATTGCTTATTTCTCTTTTTTCCAATTGTTCTTGTTACCATGCAACTAGGCAATGTAGCCATGGTTGTGATCTATAATACAGAGTGACTTGGAGCTATTGTTTATAAAACACAACTGCGACCAACAAGAATACTGTTGATGAATCTGATGGGCCTCTTTGCTTTTCCTTCTGTACTAGTCATTTTTTCATTCACCCAAAAAATTCAGAGTAAATCCATGTTTATGTTCTCTTTGAAATTTCTCTCCTGCTGGAAGCCATCTCTGCATTCAATCAATGCCTTCTATAACCTTGTCATTTCAAAGGACAAAATAGAGTTAAAAGTGCCAGTTTTTAAACAGATAAATACCCTCTAGCAAAGTAATAGATTGTAATGACTTGCTTATCAGCCTGAATGAGCAATCAAAGGACCCCAGAAGAATTTTGATCTCATTGAAGCCATGCTGGCCCTAAATCTATAAAATGCTATGTCGTGCAATTTAGATCATGTGACAGATATTATTCGCACAGTCCTAGAGATAGAGAAGCACACATGGAGCTAATTTGTTGTGCATCAACCAAAATATAGTGGACCCAATTTGATATGAGTTCAAAAACTGTTATGCATTTGATATTTACCGAATGTCCACTACATCTCCATTTGTAACCTTCATCTATGTGCATTTTTATCTTCATGCAGGTGTTCACAGGATAAATTGTTCTCAAGTTGCACTTAACAAAATTGCTCAATTCTGGGAAGTTTCCCTGTTTAACTTTATTTAAGACAAGCTCCTCTGTAATAGTAATAGTTCATCTCTACCTCATTTAGGATGCTAATGGCCTTTAATTTTACAGATACAAGAGTATTAAGCACAATGCTCAATTTTTTTATTAGTCAGCAATAAACAACAGTTCTCAAGACTGAAATACTATTCATCAGGTATGTCGACTTTTTTGCATGAAGTGAGGACATACCTCAATCCTGAGAATTTTGAACACTCTTCCTGAAACACTAGGAAAAGGCTTACTTTTACCGAAACCAATTATTCAGGCATTGAAAGTGGGGAGTTAGTTGAAAACATCTCTGCAACTTTCCTGACTTCAACACAGGCCCTATGTATAATAAATTCCAAGTTAAACATGTATAAGCAAACTGCCAAGTTAAGAGGTCGGTTCTCATGTATAAGTAAAATGCCATTGATTTAGCTTGGGACACAGTTGTGAGATTTTCCACATTCAGTGAAGTCCTTGGATCTCAGTTCTTTTTAGATTTTGCTCATGTTGCTGATGACGGAAGTCATCATTTTAGTTGGTGCTTACAAAGGTTGGGCGAGCTTGGCTTCATGTACTTTTAGCCTAATAGTTTTAATTGTTCTCACGGTTGTGTTTTCCACATTGTTATCACTTTATCAAAAAATATAGACACAACAATAAAAACCCAACTTTGACTTACATCATTGCTTGCATCATCCCAACCAGTGCTTGCAGCATCAAAACAAATATAATTGTTCTATTCTATCAACTTGTTAGTGTTCTATGGGAATCTAATCTATACATTTGATTGTCTATTTTTTTCAAAAAATAACCTTTTAACATTAGATGCCTGATATATTGTTTTTATTAATAAACAATATATAGTGAGAGAGGGTCACAATAACAAGAATAGAGTCCTTGCATATACAAAAGTTGAGAGGTACACGGTTGTGAAGATGGTCTTTTCATCAATTTTCTCTGAATTTTGGGATCTCTATAATTTACGATACTCTTTGGTAGGTTGTATTTGGAAAAGAAAAAATCAAAGGATAGTAGATTGGCTGTGTTGTTTTGATCCATTTTGGGGAGGAATGGTCTTGCCAATTTTATGAGTTTGTCTACTACATGTTACACCTCATATTGTATGAGGTTTCACATTGTGATTTTCGTCACTTTGTGGGGTTTTCAGCTGGTACCTGGGAGCATTTGATGGACTTGGGGGAACCTACATCTTCATGGAGCTTCTTCTCTTCTTCATGGTGGTGTATTTTATGAGTATATTTGGTGAAGGAGATGGACTTCACTATGGGGGATGGTCATGGTTGATAGTCATCTTATGGTTGGATGCTACTTTCATGAATTTGCTTCATTTTCTTGACTTATTGATGTTTCCTAGTAATTGTATTTGGTGATGTTTTATTATTGGTGTCACTAGGAGGGGTTGGTTTGCATGATGCTTTTTAGTTGAATATGTGGCGGGGACATACTTGGTGCTAGATGTAGTTAAATATTTTTCTCATGTCCCCTTTCCTTTGGTATTGATGTGTTGTGGTAGTGCACTTTTCCTTGGGGGGATTTCTCTAGATGATATGACTTAACACTATAATATTTGCTAGATATCACCTAGGGGAATATGTATTGATGATGTTAGTAACCTTGTGATGTATTATTGCCTAAGTTTGAGTTAGAAGGAGGATAGTACATTCAAATTTGCACTTAGCATTTTGAGATATTTTCTGGAAGTAAAATTGCTAGTTGATGGAATTTGTATGTTTGAAGCTCTGATATTTTGCAGTGATGCATGTTGTAGTGGGTAGAGCTTGGCCTTGTCTGAAATTTCTCGTTGTTTGAGATTATTCTATTTTCGTCAGAGAGTGGTTCAAATTCCATAAATTAGCTCTATTTTGTATGCTCAAAATAAGCCTGGGACTTCAGTTACTAGTTATAAAATTGCTTCTTGGAGGATATTGTTAAATGTAGCGTTTCTATTAACTATACCATTTGTGTGGTGCAGGTTTTCCGTGGGGAAATACCTTCCGCTAAGAACTCCCTGTTGCCACACAATGCTTACATACTGCACAATCTTGCTCACATAGATCTCAATGCCATTGATTTAGCTTGGGACACAGTTGTGAGATTTTCTGGCAATTGTATTTTTTTTTAAAAACACTTTTAGCCGTCGGTTAAGTGACGGCCTGTAGGTGATTTTTTTTTAAAAATTCAATACCGTTGCTTAACTGACATTTCAGCTTTCATAATCCATCGGATAGCTGTCGCTTAAGCGACGGCTTGTAGGTGATTTAAAAAAAATAATTCAATACCGTCTCTTAACCAACGTTTAAGTTTTCATAATCCGTCGGATAGCCGTCGCTTAAGCGACAGCCTGTAGGTTATTTAAAAAAAAAAAAATTCAATACCGTCTCTTAACCGACATTTAAGTTTTCATAATCCGTCGGATAAGCGTCGGTTAAGCGACGCGTTTTTAAAGTTTAATATGAATTAGATGTCGGATAACCGATGATTTACATTTAATCGACGGTAAACTGAGCTGTCGCTTAACTGGCGGATTGGAAAGATGTCGGATAACCGACGAAAATCCACCGACGCTTAAAAAAAATCATAGTGTCGTACATGCGACAGGGAAGTGTCGAAAATTCGACAATACGGTCGTCGGATTTTTGGTCGAAATCTAGTTGTGAATTTTATTGGTACAATCACATACAAGTTCATAAGAAGATGATTATGATTATGTACAAAGTATAACAAAGATACAACTAGAAATTGCCTCAAGAAGGTGTAATAATATGCTCGATAGGTAATTAAAGTAAGATTATCTTTTTCTGTTTTGAGGTGCATGTGGCCATGATTTGAAAACTCTTCTTATGTGTATAAGTGGAGGTGATCCATTAATGTTTCCAGTCTCTAGATAATGTCTTTGTAAATTTTGTAAATGGAGTCTTCTATAAAAAATTTAGTGTGATGATCTATAAAATTTTCTCTACATGTAAGTGGATGTAATCCATGATTTTTTGTTGGGTTGTAAACATTAGTTTACCCCACTCAAAAAATTAGTTCCTTGTTTATTAAATTCATGCTTACCTAGTATACTTGGCCTAAAGGTTTTTTTTTTTTTGTAAAGAGGAGTTATTATTTGAAAAGTATTTTTATTTTCTAAATAATAAAACGATCAATTTAAAATAAATTTTTAGTTTTCTCTCCAAATTCCATCATACTAAATCCCGAGTCTAATGTTGAACCCAAATTCCAACCTAAATTCTAGAAAGAAACCCAAAGAGGTGAGTTATTATTTGAAAAGCCTTTTGATTTTCTAAATAGTAGAATGATCATTAAAATAAAATTTTGGTTTTCTTTCCAAATTCCATTGAGCTAAGTCAACCAAAAGAGGGGAGTTTTTATTTGAAAATTCTTTTCATTTTCTAAATAATTAAATGATCAATTTAACATAAAATTTTGGTTTTCTCTCCAAATTCCATTGAGCTAAGTCCTTATCTTTTTTATTATTTAGAAAATTAAAAAAATCACTTGACTGGATGTAACAACCAAATTTTTACAATGACTATGGTATGTCATAATGGATAACTAATATTGAGAGAAAGGTAGTTCTTGACCCCAATCAATAACAACCAATCCAACTACCAAATAGTTGATATTATAAACCCATGACATACACTTTAAAGTGCAGTTTGATTGACCTCATTTTCCTGCATACATTTGGTTGAAATCGTCCACCTAACCTTCCTTGCGCTGGGCAATGAATTCTTAGATGATTGGTTAATGGTCGAGACTACCTGCTAGATAATCGGTATACATTGGTTGTCTCCAGTTAAATCAGACACATATCTGGAGCAAATCCATCGGAGGGACGACGAATCTGCTACAAGGTTTCTTATAAGTGCCTTAAAGAAAAAATGCCTCTTAGTGTAAATATAGGACATATTCACCATAGGCATACTTGATCTTAGTGGATCCTATTCTTTGTGTCTTTTCTCAACTTCATCCGCCTCTCTTTCCAAACGCCTCTTCATGCTTTTGTCGCTCTCTTGCTTTGCCAACTTCAAGTGTATCCTGCTAGGCACAATCCTATTCTTTTTCTCAATCCCCTATTATGCCTCCTCTCTTCCTCTTGGAAAGGCAACCACAATAGTTTCTCTCATACCATTTTATACACAAGATTTGGCACACCAACATATCCATCATAGATCTACTTCAATATTAACAATAAGTTCAATTCATTATATTAAAGTCTGAGTTCTAGTGACTACAAATGAAGCAAGCCCTAGTATATATACAAAAATGGTTTTAGCATTACAAAACATGTACACATTTTGATGAGAAAAACCAGTACATGTTATTTTTACCTACACTCCTACTCCACAAACACCCTAATACACCCCTATCCAAATCCCAAAGACCCCCCAACCATCTAAATCACCCCCCATCCCACTAACACCCCTTACTCCTACTCCCCCTAACACCCCCTATCATACTCCTCCCATAACCCCTTCCTCCTCTCCCTAAATCTTGCTAAAATGTTCTCTCACCATCTCTCTCTCCTATATTCCTCCACCTACCCATGTGTCTCTCCCAAACCCCTAGTACCCCCAGTCCTTACTCTCTCTCTCTCTCTCTCACCCATTTCCTCCTCTCTCCAGCTACCCTAATTCTCCATAAACCCATATTCCCCCATCCCTAATCATACCCGCATTTCTCTCTCTTTCCCCAATCTTGTAAAAAACAACCCCCCCTCCTCTCTCTCTACCCCTAACCCCCTCCTCCTCCCATCCTATAATCACACCCCTGAATCTGTCAATATCTCTTGTTCTCTCACCCTCCTACTCACCATATTCCTCTAACCACTCCTTCCTCTCCCTCTCTACCCTCTCCTCTTCATATGCATTGCTAACCCAACCCCCCCCCCCTGCCGCCCTCCCCTGCCCCCCTCTCTCTCTCTCTACCCTTAAACCCCCTCCTTTCTCTTTAATTTTTGTACTCCTCCTTAAATCCCTAACCCCCTCAATCTCTCTTGCTCTCTCTCCCCCCCTACTCCTCTCTTTCTCTATCTCCTCTCTTCTTCATGAAAGATGTTAATTCTATATACCTCGCCATCCAAATCCTTTTAATGTTCTCATTTATTAATCACCAAGCCAAGTCCTACCCCTATCCTCTTTATTCATTCTCTCTCCCATACTCCTCCACCTACCCACAAATCCTAGGCCTCCCTAAATATCCCCCGATTCCCTAACACCACCCGTTCTCTCTCTCTCTCTCTCACCCCTACTACTCTCCCTACCTCTAACCCCCCTACTCACTCGCTCTCTTACCCCCTCCTCTCTCTCTCTCTAACTCTTACTAACCCCCTCTCTCACTCTCCCTCACTCCCCTAGTCCTCCACCTACACCTAACCCCCACCTCTTTGTCTCTACCCCAACCCTATTTATCATAATGGACTACTGCATGGTGAACACTTCAAATTATATAATAATTTAAATTGGACAAAATTATATACCTTAAAATCAACCAATTCCATGAGAAGATCATGGCATTTCGAAAAACAAACAAGCAAATCCAAACACATGCAACACAAAATGTAAGGACGATGCTGTGAAGCAATTATGGGGGTATATACGGTTTTGATATCTGCCATGATATATCAAATTAAAGGGATTTCAAAAAACCAACAAGCAAATCAAAACATGGGAAACACACAGATAATAGCATCGAGGTGTTAAACATTCATGCCAGTATGCGCGTGCATATATGCTCGATGTATCCACATATACATTAGATTGTGTATATATAAACACATAGGTTTGTATTTACACGATCAAATATATACGGGAATGTATTTGCGCAATTGACTGTGTATATATGCATATGTGGTAAGAATTTGGTTGTATATGCATGGTTGAATGTGTATACTGCCTGGCTGATTGGGATGTTGCAGTGTTCCCCAGAGGAAAGAACATACAGTTTAACCATGGCAATGCGACGTATGGCATTTTTTTGTTGGATTAGGGGACGATCGCGTAGACAGTCTTAACGACTTGGAAGATCCAAGAAGAGAAAGATATTTTAATGACGAAGATGATGATATTGAGGCTAACGAGGAGGGGGGTTTATTTGGCTCCGCATGACTCGAACTCACGAAGGACTTTCTAGAAGCTCTGCAGGTTTCATCTATTGAAGGACTCGACTTTGCAGGGGTTGAGGCAGTGGTTGAAGGTCGCTACTGCGGAGTGGCTGCAGGGCCAATGTTGGTCCGTTGCTCTGCATTTCCCACCGACGTCCAGATGATATTTCGTTTGGTGACAAAACTTGCACTAACAGTAGCCTTGGAGCTCAAAACGCTCGTAAGACTCGTCTGAACTCGGTTCTCAGCAGGGGGATTGTCATTGTTATTGACGGTTTTGGTTCTAGAAGCAGTGGAAGGAAAAGATCGTGAAGCTGGTGGAACGGGGGTCGATCTGATGGTTGAGCCTCATAATGCAATGAATGCTTTAGCTGGAGTGGAGAGCTTTGACATAGGATTACTCGTTGACAGGATTTTTGGTCCAGCATTTGATGGTTTTGTGGTTACCTTTCCTGCATTTTTTTACTACTGGACTAGCAGTCTCGGGTTCTGATGTCTGATCAGTAGGAAAAAAATCATGCTCCTCTTTGTTGTCAATCTCCACTGGTAGTTCTTTGTCTGAAAGATGACCGGAACCGTTTTCTCCTTCCATTTTTGCAACCGCGAGTTCAACCTATGATGGATGAGGTACTGAAAAACCTAGAAACATGTGGCAATTAATGATTCGTCCGAGGGACGACGAAGGTGAGTAGTGTTTTCAACCACGCAAAGATGTTTTCAAGACGGTTTTTAAACCTTCCCAAAGTCATGAGGATTGGATGTTTTCAAGGACGGTTTTTAAACCCTCCCAAAGTCATGAGGATTGGACTTTTGGGTTAGTTGTTTTAAATCTACCCTCAAAAGTTATGAGATTTGGACTTTTGTGATGGTTTTTTTATATCCGCCCTCAAAATTCATGGCAATTGGACTTTTGGGATAAGTTGTTTTAAATCCGCCCCCAAAAATCCAATGCAATTGGACTTTTGGGATAAGTTGTTTTAAATCCGCCCCCAAAAATCCAATTGTCATAACTTTTTTGGGGGGTTTGAAACATATCCCCTAAAGATCTTTTCAAGGTTGTTTTTAAACACCCAAAAATCATAAATTCTAAGTACAAGTAAGATTCACTTAAGCATCCCTCTATATCTTGTGAATAACTAGTTCACTAATGCCTATAAAAAACAAAATTTGAGCAATTAGCCTGCATGTATCTAGAATATAATAAATGACTTGGGTTTGCATTTCACTTAAATGATTGAATAGAAAGACCAATGAATAGAGCAACTCTGTCGTCTACAAATTGCTTCAATCTTAACGCTCCAAGATCAACACACCTTGAATAATTTACTTACTCCAACGAACCATAGAGTGAGAAACAGCAACAAAAAATAAGGTTTCCATGAGTCAAACTCATGAGCACACAAGTTTAGAGAGAGACCTCGTCCACTAGATTGTATGCACACACCGTGTTATGGGAATTTCCACAAGATATGTAGTTCAAATTCATAATACCAAAAACATACTAATATAGAGAGGCTCATCGCAGTAAGAAATTCTTCGTCATTCAACACATTACAAATCTAATGGCACTAAACACATTACAAATCTAATGGCACTATTTAATGGAGGCTAGAGTCAAAATAACTTATAGTGCCGGCCCCAACAAACAATTAATGTTTTACGTTGTGAACATACAGACAAAATTGGCAATTGGAACCTCTTTTATATATATATATTCTTGTTCGATTACCACGAACGGCGTGATCCCGACGTTGTTGATGCCCACCCAGACGTTCATAATAGAAACATGCGTTAGAATTACGAGAATCAATATCTTATTATTGGAGGAAGCAACAACGAAGGAGTAGATTGTTCCCTCGCCACCATTCATGCTCACTTCCAACAAGTTCAACGTTGTTTTCAATAGTAAATAGTTTTTGCAGGTTAGACGTTCAAGGTTTCGCACAACGCACAACACAGCAGGAAGCCTTCAAACACAGTCTTCCTATGAATTAGGGTAACACAATTTGTTGTTGAAAATACTATTTTTAGTGTTAAAATTGCAATTTTTATTGTAGAAATGAATTCAGCATCTTTGTTTACGCATGAACACTTAATTTATGCAATTCCAATCACTAAAAACTACACTTTAAATCATTTCTGACCAATTTTGACGAAAAAACTCACCAAATTTTAGATACAAATGATCTCAAGTTTAGCATACTGCTAAATCATATAGTCCACCGTGATCACCATGATACCCTTCAACATATATTCCCACAATCATTGATGCCT
Organism: Pseudotsuga menziesii; assembly: GCA_001517045.1. Taxonomy (NCBI): domain Eukaryota; kingdom Viridiplantae; phylum Streptophyta; class Pinopsida; order Pinales; family Pinaceae; genus Pseudotsuga; species Pseudotsuga menziesii. The sequence continues at coordinate 68,517 of LPNX010533159.1, read as the reverse complement.
CTACAAAGTTAGATGATCATCCATGCACCAGCCATGTCAAGCGCAGGAGGGACAATTATGATCAAATAAAAGCTTGTACTGGTAGATGGTCTCCATTTGGGAATGAAGAGCACGCTCAATGCAGAAGGTATGGTATACTTCCTCAGTATCAACTTCACGATCTCAAGTAATTTAGAGGAAGTATCCATTGCTTAAGCTCATGCAGAGTTCCACCAACCTTCAAGTGGAGATCGCAGCTCTTAAGAGCAAGATTGAGGTCGCAGCAGCTTCAAGTCTCCGCTTAGCCTAAGCAGAAGTTGAGCAGAACATTTTCAACGTGACCTCTTTAAAGTGTTGAAGTAGTAATATCAAGGAGTGACCTCTTTACTGTGTTCAAGCTTTTGTATTTTTTCTGCGTGCACAAGCTTATGCAAACCTCCTTCCATCTCCACTATGGAACGAGGCCTCTGGGCACACCTTTTTATGCTACCAGTTCACATGAAAGAACTAACTTCCTCTCGTGAACGACGCTGAAGTGAAGACTCCTATGCGTTGGTGATAAAGAACAGACTGAACTTTGAAGTGAAGACTCCTTTTTGGAATTGCCACCTAACAGTGGTATCAGAATTGGGATGGAATGTTGGTGAATACCATTGAAGACTGCTTGAAGGTTGCTTGATCGTTGATGAGAGTGATAATTGTTTAATTGTTGAAGAATATAGGTGTGCCATCTTGGGATCTGCGACCACACCATGTTAGTGCTGCGACCACTCCATTACACGAATGAACTACGACCTCATTTTTGGAGTGCTGCGATCACACTTTTATCAAAGAGCTACATCGTTGAAGAGACTCCAATTGAAATAGTGTGTCAGTCAAGCTATGCCCCTTTCTGCCTTTCTTCCCCACTTTTCTCGGTCTGGTCTTGATTGGTAAAAGCAAATGGGATTGGTGACTGGGGCACCCCAGGCGTCTCTTTAAAACAAATTTAGATCCGCTGAGATTGATTCACAAATCGCTGCCAAAATAACAACCTAAAAGAGAGGGGTAACTATAATCAATTCATCTGAGGCTGAGATTTTGGCGGTCATATTAGAATTCATGGACCTGTAGCCACCGTTAATGCCGCTTTTGCCACTGCTAGCAATGGGAAAAATCTAGAGCCGCAGAGGAAGAGATCATGTGCAGCGCCTGAGGAGATTCGAGCCCTTGATGTCGAGGACGAGGAGGATTTGGAGCTTGATGGGTACGAGCGTAGCTTGGTAGGTGGTGAGTTCGGGCAGTGTGTTTCTGTGTTGGCACTATTTAATTGATCAATAAACTATTAATTTATTAAGATAGTGGTTAGAGTGACAAAATGGCTTAGTAAATGGGATATTTATTTGAACATATGTTTTACAAAGAGAGAACCTTTGTTATCAACAAATTCCACGATTAAACTTGGAAAGGAGACAAGGAGAAAAAAAAGTACTATATTAAAAAGTTTAATTCTACATATCACCAAAATGCTTTGCTCAAACAAGAACCAATTTCCACCAACTGCACCCTGGAAAAGACCAAAAGAAGCTTGTGAAGAAAGAGTGTAGTTTTTGCAACTCTGGAAAAGCGGAAAGGAAAAGTGAAAACAGAAAAACATTTCATTTTAAAGTGCAAGGCCTTCAAAGACAGCAGTAAGAGTTATGTGAATATCTTGACAGCTAATTCTTGGGTTAATTTATTCTATAAAAATACCGTATCAAGCTGAACAAGAAAATGGTGAAAATGCAAAATGAACCAGCAAAACAGTCTATCCCATAATTTCTTCTTTTATATAAAAACACCTTTGTTCTTCTATATAAAAACACCTAAAATGTAATTAATTTAAAAACAATTTAAAAATAAGAACTTGCATAATTATACAGTGCAATTGGTTGAGAAGACACATGACATGACAGTGTTAAGGCTCCCCGTGACATGTGGCCCTCCTGGGCCACTCTGCTTATCGCCCAATCGAAGCTTTATTGCTTATCGACCGGCCGGGCCGCCGCTTCTGCTCAAGGCTCCCGCTCACTGCCACGTAGTCATCCACATCATCCATTTGGAGCTTGACCCACATAGCTTGACCATCCATAGCTCTACCTTTTGACTCAAAAAGAGCTATCAATTGCAGTGGGTATTTAATGTTTGTTGTAAAGTATTTAATGTTTGCTGTATCAAACTTGGTGATGGTTGGATTTAAGTTGCTGAAAATCCAAGAATCAACAAGCTTGTTTGAGATGCATTAAATGCTTTAAAGCTCAATAGATAACAGTTACCATCTGATAAGTCAGGCTTAATACTTAAAGTTCTCTATTAATCAAAATATTTTCAATGGAATGACTAATATTTTCAATGAAAGACATTCCACGTGAAGGCATTTGTTTGTCAATGCTCCCTTTATTAACCAACAATTCTACAAAACCAATGTTTCTACCTAAACACTGCAATCTCTTGGGAACCAGAGCAACGGAACTACTTTCGACAGCTTCAAGGTATAATTATAGGGATATTTCTAGCTTCACTTTCATTTTTATGATTACAGGATCACCCAAAAATGAAAAAGGCGCTTGAAGGGTTTCTTACTTGAATTGTTTTAAGGTCACCTTCAAGTCCTTCTTTGGATTCGCAGAAAGTAGCAGCACCGTGGATGCGTCCACCCAGATGTGGGCACTTATGAGCCGACCACAGATAAATATCTTGTTGCTTGGATGCAGCTGACAATTATAGAAACTAGCTTTAGCTTGAATATATTCCTTTTGGTCGATAAATATCTTGTTGCTTGGATGCAGCTGACAATTATAGAAACTAGCTTTAGCTTGAATATATTCCTTTTGGTCAGTTATTCGCTGGATAATCACTGGTATGCTTGTTTCTTACCTTGCGGTAATATATTAAGCAATGCTTTCCCTTCATTCATTGATTGCATGGAGAAGTAATGCCATGCTGGTGTAGAAAAACTGCCATGCCTTGGGAACCTTTGTTGATAGGCTTCTTATCACAATCTCTGCTAGTTGTCTTGTCATTGATTGCATAAAAATCATGAAATTTATGAATTTGCAATCAATACTAGAATAAATAAAAATTAAGAACATGGCGGTCGTTAGATTTCCACAAGTTCATGCGCATAAGGTTTAATTTGTCCCCGTCAATTCAATACATCACACACTAATTCAAAGAGTAAATTTCAAGCCCACAAAGCTAAGTTTTACACCATCTTTTTGTCATCTGGCATACCAACATAAAGATTTTAAGGTCAAACTAAACATGGGAGTGGGAGTGGTTTGCGTCCAGCAACACGGTTCCACATTACAAAGTTTAACTCGATAATGTTGTGAAAGAAGCTGCAATTTGCTTGCCTAGGAAAATCAATATACTCAGTATGAAATGCATGAAAGAGGATACCCAATTCTAAGCCGCAATATTCTATATATATAAATATGTTTATTGACATAAGCTCATACTGCTAAAGAAATGCTCAGTATGTGCATCATTTTTTACTCATTACAAAGCACAGGGACTTCCCAACACTACATCCATTTATGAGTAGTCAAACCAGTTCCACATAATTGGCATGCAAATGGAATTCTCAAGTTAAATAACTATTTGGTAATTATGTGTAAGTTTATGGATTTGTATTTTGTAGAAATTTAGAAGTGAGTGGTGTTTTTTGGGTGTATCTTGCACCCATCATCAATCATTAAAAACTATGGCAATAAAAAAAAAACTATGGCAATAAAAAAAAAGAACAGTAGAATATATATATAACTAAAAACTAGCCATTAATTATAAAAAAATTAAGATAAAAATATTTGAGATACACTTTAGAAAAATAAAGTTGCAAATTAAAAAGAATGCAAATGGACTACCCAAATTAAGGATAACATAACCAGTCAATGTTTTACTTTTGTATATATATATAATTAAAAACTAGCCATTAATTATAAAAAAATTAAGATAAAAATATTTGAGATACAGTTCAGAAAAATAAAGTTACAAATTAAATTAAAAAGAATGCAAATGGACTACCCAAATTACGGATAACATACCCAATCAATGTTTTACTTTTGTATGTATATATATATATACATATAGTCTTAGTACTTTTGTATATATATATATAGTCTTACTCTTGAAGATCAAAACTATCTCTCTATTCTAATCAGTCCTAAGAAAAAAATTAATATAGCTAAGATAAGAACGAACTCGCATGAGCTCCACAGCGAAACTGGTCATTGGACAGTCCCTAAAAATCCTTGGATAGAAAGGATCTGCCACCTTTGTGAGAGTAAGAACATTGAAGATGAAAATCACTTCTCTTAGAGTGCCTTGCATACACCCACATTAGACCCCAGTTTCATAATCTTTGTTGCAATACCGACATTCCTAGCCTTTTAGCTTGTCAAAATTATAGTAAGCTCGGGACGCTTCTCTCCAAGCTCTTTGAGCATAGAAATATAACTTTAAAACAAACTAATTAATTTTCTTCTTCATGGTCCGATAAACCAAATTTTGGTCTCAGGGGATGTTAAACATCATCATCATCATCATCATAATTAAAAACTAGCCATTAGTTATAAAAAAATTAAGATAAAAATATTTGAGATACAATTCGGAAAAATAAAGTTGCAAATTAAGAAAATGCAAATGGACTACCAAATTACGGATAACATAACCAGTCAATGTTTTACTTTTGTATATATATAATTTAAAACTAGCCATTAATTATAAAAAAATTAAGATACAAATATTTGAGATACACTTCAGAAAAATAAAGTTGCAAATTAAAAAGAATGCAAATGGACTACCCAAATTACGGATAACATAACTAGTCAAAACATTTTACTTTTGTATATATATAATTAAAAACTAACCATTAATTATAAAAAAATTTGAGATACAGTTCAGAAAAATAATGTTACAAGTTAAAAAGAAATTACGGATAACATAACCACTCAAAACGTTTTACTTTTGCATGTAAACAATGCTAATAGAAATCCAAATTTAGGTTACCATGTCGAGCATAATTATAGTGTGAAACAATGCCACATATGGGCAACGATTTGATGATCACCAGTCGTTGCATTCAAGCAAAAATACAGGGACTTGTTCTTCCAAAAAAGACTTTTTCCAAAAATACAAGGACTACTTCTTTAAAAAATAAAAGGCCTTTAAAAAAAAAAAGACTAAGACTAGTTCTTCCAAAAATGCAAGGACTTGTTTCTCTAAAAAAGACTTCTTCTTTCTTAAAAAAAAGTATTTCTCATTCACAAACATAAGGTTAAGAGAGTGCCCAACATGGCCACCATTTTCTCTTTCAAAGGTGTTTCCCCATTCATGCTTATAATGGTCAATGAATCACAAGATTGGGCATGAATTGTGTACTCAATTTTACTTACCCACATTGAAACTCAAAAAACAGAAACTGCAATTTCTGGGAATTGATTTTCCTATTTAGATCTGTCACATCACCTCCTGACCGAGAGGACGCGATTGCGACGCTGGTGCTCTCATCTAAACGGGGAAACTAGCCCCATGAACATAATCACAAATGCATTAGAAATAAAAACATACATAGATGCATAATGCAATCTATAGCAGAAGCAAAAACATTCATGCAATACATTAAACATGTTCATCATATTTCATTAAGCAAATACAAATGCAGAGATTAACATAGGAGATACTTATCTTGAAAGAAGCTTGTCCCGCAACCAGCTATGTCGCTGTGACGTTCCACCCAACCATAGGCTAGTATGCTCATCAATTTGTTAGCAGCACTACCACCCCCAAGATGGGCATGATTCCCACAAGGAATAAGGGAGCACTAGCAGGCTCACACATAGCCAAATATATATCAAAATTCAGCCAATCCAAAACTACATTTGGGTTTACAAGCCTGCTAAGGAGGTGGAAAGCTTGAACTGCTAAGCTAGTGAGCTCAACTGCAGAGCTATGGACACCTGTACCAGATCGGGTTTGGTTTCTAAAACATCTACACACCCAACACAAGGAAGCATCCCCTTCTTTGCTACACAGTCCCTGAGGATATGCCTTCCATTCCAATGCTATTCAGGGTGGGCAAAGAAGAAAACCAACCCCTTTAGATCTATCTGTGAGGTTCCTTCTTACACTAAGTTTATCAAGCTAGTTCAGACCCAATTCTACTCCAAACCAGTTCAAACCAAAACAAAAGATGCATACACAACAAAATACAAGTTTCGAGATTTATGAAAAACGTCATGGGAGCCAAAAATGGAAATGGAAATTGCGAAAAAATGACCCAGCATTAGCAATCCGTTTCATAAACGTTCTATGGCTTCATGTGGGAAAAAGAGGCTTGCTCAGTCCCTAAATTTGTGGATCTGTCCCCCATTGGCTGTGCAACACTGAAAACACGAAATTCCCAACCGTGAAAATGTGGAAACAACATAAAAACGCCTAGGAGAGATCCCATCCATTGTACATTGACAAAACCACTTCCCAGCAGTGAGAAAAATGAAGAACACTGCAAAAAAATAGGGAATAGAGAATGCACAAGAGCTCCAAAAACGTGAGGTAGAGAAAAACGTGGATGCAAGGTAGAATGGGCATACGTTTTTGGGTTTTTACTTAGCCAGTAAGTTAAAACATGTTTTTCCAAAATGGGTGCTCTACCCAATTCAATTTTTTCCCATACTCTTCCAATTCCCATGCAATAACTACCTCAACCAACTTTTGGCAGAAATAAATGATCGGGGAAAAAGACAAGAAATGGGTAGTTGATAGTTTTGATGGGTTCTCCCTTTGACATTTAGCTTTTCCCCATTGGCTCAAAAGTTTGAATAGCCCCCCCTTATTCTTAGGAAATCATGCCCCCATCTCTTTAATATTGTATTGACATAGTTGATTGTGAGTAGTTTATTTAAATTGCATATTTACATGATGTCTGTTGGTGCCTTTCACACACCTGGGTTACGTGGCAAAAATCTTCAAGCCACTCGGTGTCTCCTTGGGGGCAAGTCTTGAGTCAAGGTTATCACCTTGTTCTTGACTCCTCCGTTCAGGCTAACTCTTAACGAAGCCAAGGGGGGTAGACCCTATTAAATTACTAAGGCTAATTACTTAGTGTGATGGTGTTATATTGATTAAGTTATTTAGAAGTTTTGAAAGTAACCAGTGGAAACAAAAGATAACAAGATGCAAGATTTAAAGTAGATAAGCACAGTAATGACACTCAATATATATATAATCGAAAGATTTGATCGAATAAATCACCAGTGCCTTAAATGGAGTCAACAAAGAAAATAATGTGCTTGCATGCGCTTGAAAGAATGTTTGCAAATGTCTCTTGGTAGATTTTAAATTAATGTGGAATGTGAATGAATTAAATTAGGTGAAAATGGGACTCCAAATATACCCGAGGGGTACTTTGAGTATGTCCAAAAGTGAACTTTCATGGCTACCCGCAAGATGTCTGTGGGCTGGAATGGAGTCTCAGAGACTATTGTTCATAACGCACCCGTGAGGGTGTTACAGAGATCGACGTCTCGAGGTCACTTTCCAGTTGTTCCCACTCCTTTGGTATTTTGCCACCGTTTACAGTTCGTTTTGAGGCATTGGATTTTCAGCTGATGGTTTGTCAATTTGGGAGGTGAAGACTAATTAATCTAGTCACTCAAGTGATTTTGATGCAGCTTGACTGATCAGATGAACCGCAACCAAGTATAGAGCATACACACTAGAGTCTTTGTTATTTTTAGTAAATTTTAAAAGAGGTGTTCTTATTAAAAAAAAACCCTCCAGGAACCTCTTTCGGTCCAAGTGGACCTCAATCAGGGAATCAAGAAGGGTTGATTTTATTATGATTATTAAAACAATTAATAATATCAGATGAAGCATAAACAAATAAGAGAACCACAATTTTCTAATTAGACTACCACGACCCTTTCTTCACCTTTTGGATCAAAAGGAGGCTCAAGGGGTAAGTATTAAAATTACTTTGAAACTACTAGATATGGAATATGACAATAATTATAAGTCAAAGTATACTACCCCTACATATTAGAACTACACTAGATTGAAAAAAGATGAAAAATGTAAAAAATTGACACGGACGCGAATCCCCTCTGGGGGATGGCGAAAGATCCTATTCGAAGAGATTTTTCTTTTTATTAGCAGCAATTACAATATAAACAAACTGAAATTAATCCACTTCATCCTTATACGGAATGAGACCAAAGGTTTACAAATTGCGAAATTTTGAAATTTTGGGAAGATGGAGACCCCCTGTGGGGTTTCGAATGGTCCAAAAATGCTTTCCGTACGACACCTCATCATCTTTGTTGTTATACCTGCTAAAAATAAGCAAGCTTATCACAGTTAAATATGCCCAAAAGTACTTTTAAAGTAATTTTGGATGAACACACCTTTTACCCAAAAGTTCTAAGTTAAAACTAGTTTTTAAAGAAGAGGAAAAAGAACCAAGGAAAGCAAGCTTTCCTTGGGATCTTGGCCTGCTTTTGGGGAAGCCAATATGAAACACTTAAATTGCTGAATATAAAATTTTAGATTCTAAGGAAACAACCATGGATTCAACAAGCTTTAGATCTACTTTCATAGCCTTGAAAAATGACAATTTTCCCTAAAACTAGATCTAGAATGCTTATAAAATTTCTTTAGGAACGAGATCTAGTTTATGAGCTTTAAGGAAGCAATATATATGTAAAATGAATCTTGAAATTGATAGATCTAAGCAATTTGAAAGCTGCAAAACAAGTAACTCGACTGATTTTAAAAAGATTGAAGGAGGAAGAGGAAAAGAAGAGCGCTTGTTGCCGGAATGGATCTGCGAAAGAGACTAGTTAGTGGAATGCTGAGGGACAATGTGCTCACAAAATAGTTGGATGCCCAGTGGTGTCAAGCTAGATCCATAGTTCGTATAACCCCTGCTACCTGAAAACTAACAAATAATCCTGCACAGAAACCTTATGAGATCTTGATAGATTTATATGAAAAAAGAGAGGGATTACATGCAAATAAACTTATTTAAATATATATAATCTGAATCGTTAAACATATATGCTGTGAGATATCGAAAAATAGGTAATCTTATTTGTCCAACTATACTCCTATTGATTCAGCTGAATCGTTCAATCCAGACAAGATTCAGATGCAGAAATTGAGAGTAAGACACCGATAACAACAAAGCTGCAAGACAATGTTGATTCCACACACATAAGAGCATTACACTATTTTGGCCTCCAAAGCTTCACTTTATTCCAATAGCAAAAGATAGTACACAGTATTACAACAACAATAGCTCCTCAATCCAAATCTAGCTAACTCAGAAAGGAGGCAGCCATGCTTTATTTATACAAAAAATTGAAACCCCAGCCCAGAGGGGGCGCAAATCCCCAGGAGATAGACAACTGCAGCTGAAGGAGAGTCCATCAATGCCTTATCTGAAGCTGAACTGAGCTTAACTGTCAATTGGGGGGCTGATTGAGCTGAAACATCAAGCTACTGGCTGAATCATCAACCACAGAGCTCCCAGAAGAGCCCACACGTGTGGAGGAGAGAGAGAGGGCACAATTCCACATAAAGGAGGCTGAAGTTCAACTCTGGATCTGCCTTGATTAGCCCTTCAGTCAAGGAATTGCAATCTCTGGTTAATCTGGTGCCGATGAGAGTGATTTCAATCAAATCGGTTGAGAATCAATTGATCTAGGATTTTGGATTTGCTCCATTATTCATCAATTTATTAATTAAAATAATCAATAATTAATTTTTTGGGGCTTTCTAACCCGAGTGATGGAAAATCACTCAAAACTTGGAAATAGTGGGTCTATAGGTTTACATGGTGCTCTTAGTTTGAAAATGAGCACCCCCATGACTGAAACTGATTATTTGGCCCACTTTTATTACAAACCCAATTTTTCCAATCAGGCTATTAAAAATTAGCTTAAGTTTTTGTGGAAAAATTAAAATTGAAAAAATGAAAAAAAATAAAAACCTAGGGGGACTTGGACATATTCATATGACTCGACCACGATGTCTACCATGTTTATACATTGACACATAGACCCTAATAACCTCAATAGGAATAAGTGCCAAGCCGACCACCCCAACTTTGGAGGTATTGAGTGAAAAAATAAAAAATTATCAGTCGTTTATTCAACAACCAATAATAACCAAGGGAAAAAACACCCTGGGCTGATCGGATTGACAAATAAAGTTGAAGAGACCGAGTCTTTTACAAACACTATCATGCTAGAACATTTATTAAACTCACCCAAGGGGGTATGAACATGTGATATAGTACAACAAGCACTTCCGAAGGTCTTCTGAAGTCCGAACAAATCATCTTTGTCCGATTCACCAGGCTCACTTGATAAAAACCACTAAGTACAACTTAGGTGGTAACATCTGGCTCCAACTGCGTAAAGTGTGCTCGATTTGGTCATAGGGCAAGGAGAGGATACGAGAACACCAGAATCTCTGGTTTATACACCCTATAAAACCATCTCAACTTGACAAGAAAACCTTAGTAGCACAAGCTTTATATAAAATCCAAATGAACCATTAAGCTGATTTATTCAAACAAAATAAATGTAGCTAACTAATGATTTTTATTATTATTATAGTTAAGTACAAAACAAAAATGCAGAAAGTAAATGTTGTTTTTCAAGGAGCTTATTTTCCTACTCTAAGCATGATATAAAAGGGTTAAGTGTAATCATAAATCCAATGTAACCACCTAAGCATTTTACTAACATAATTTTTTTTCCTTGTCTTTGGTTACCAGCCAAATTAAAGACACTTTATTCAGAAAATGCAAACCTACGTGATGACCTAGAATGGGCGGGCTGGATGGGAAATCATAGGCATGAATAATGTTATAAAAATTCTTCCCAAACTGGTATGTGCTCATGCAGGCTGCTTCTATCCATGACTAGATAGGACTGATATACCAATCAACATGATGAGGCGAACTGACTATATCATCATACTGATCATCAAGTCTTACTGAATGATAACTCATTGTATAAGCACCAAATTGCTCCAAATCATAAGGAACCTCTATATGTGAAGAAGATGGCTGAGACTGATATTCTGCTGACTGCATCATATCTGAATTTTCACAATACTGCTTCTCAATATCTTCATTACTGATACCTTTCTGCGGATCTGCATGATATGACTCTAGATGATCATGTGCAAATTCAGAATGCTCCTTTTCCATACTAAGATTTTCCCAGGTATCCACACTCCCTTCTATGGATGTATTTGGACTTCCACAAATTTTTGAATAGACACCCCCCTTGAAGGACATATCATGGATGGGATTTTCAAAAAGATTTTCACAAGTTGGATTATCTATGAAATTCCAATAGTCATCACTCCCATCCATATCATATGTGAGAGAGTCTTCCTTGCTGGTATGACATCTTGAGATATAACTACCCTCCTCCTGTTCATAATAATCATCCTTCAAAGTTTTGGTTTCAAAGATATTATGATAATTTAAACTTTCCAAAACTTCATCCTTAAGTGATAAACATAGAGGAGTGTCATCACGCACATTATAAATTTTTTCGTAAGTGTCGATCTCTGCAATGGTTTCCTCATGAGGGCTTTCTGGACAAATATTAGCATTGTAACAATCTTGAGAAAATTTCAAATATTCAATGTTTTCAGCTACAGTGACATGAGGAGAGTCTTCAACAATGTGTTCAATCATGGCCTCCTTTTCACTTAAATGTTCAAGAAGTGATTCCAAGTCTTCAATACTTTGTATCATGGCAAAAGGTCCATCATATGTTTCCATGTGATACTCTATCCTAGATAGGTAGAAGGTACAGATCTTTTCAAGGAACTTTTTCAAACCATTCATACTACCCCTACCATCATGCCACTACTCTAAAAATATCCAAAGGAAGCTTGGAAAAGAAGTTATACATTTATTAGGAAGGCCCTGATAGAACCAACAACAGGCCTCACCCCAAAAAGTACCAGCAAATATTTCCATCATATTGTCTTCATGAAGCACATTGGAGTCAGCCATCAACTGAAGGAAAGATTTGACATGCCAGATGGCCGAATCACCATAATTTCCATGAAATACTGGAAGCCATTTATATGCATCCCCACACCATCACAACAGTTAGGAAAACTCGAGATGTTTGAGAAATCGATAGGTTGAAAAAGTCCGGTTATCTGGGCACCATATTGCTCCTTTAATTCATCCATATAAAAAATTAATAGTATGCATTTGATATAACCATTAAACCTTGTACTGAAAAGGTGGAGCTAGCAAGTGATGAGCTTTAGAGGTTTTAATATGTCGCATGGGTTCATCTACACACAACAAAACTTCGCAATTTTATGAGATAACATGGTTTTATCCCTTCAATGGAGTCGCCATGTGAGAATTAAAATATACATTTAAGAACTCTCACAAAAATTATTTTTTGCTTTTCTTGGTAAAAATAAAAACTGAAAAAAAGTCAGTGGAGTCGCTAGATGAAAATTAAATATCTACTCTAAGAATTCATCAAACAAAGTAAAAATCAAAAAGAAGTTAAACAAAAGTCGTATTCCGGGAATAAAAACATTTATCCTCGGCAACGGCGCAAAAAAGTGTTGACGCCTTTCACACACCTGGGTTACATGGAAAAATTCTTCAAGCCACTCGGTGTGTCCTTGCGGGCAAGTCTCGAGTTAAGGCTGTCACCTTGTTCTTGACTCCTCCGTTCAGGCTAACTCCTAACGAAGCCAAGGGGGGTAGACCCTATTTAAATTACTAAGGCTAATTACTTAGTGTGATGGTGTTATATTGATTAAGTTGTTTAGGAGTTTTGAAATTAACCAGTGGAAACAAAATATAACAAGATGCAAGATTTAAAGCAGATAAACACAGTAATGTCAATCAATATATATATAATTGAAAGAATTGATCAAATAAATCACTAGTTCCTTAAATGGAGTCAACATAGAAAATAATGTGCTTGCATGTGCTTGAAAGAATGTTTTGCAAATGTCTCTTTGTAGATTTTAAATTAATGTGGAATGTGAATGAATTAAATTAGGGGAAAATGGGACTCCAGATATACCCGAGGGGTACTTAGAGTATGTCCAAAAGTGAACTTTCATGATTAGTTGCAAGGTGTTTGTGGGATGGAACGAAGTCTCGGAGACTGTTGTTCATAATGCACCCATCAGGGTGTGACAGAGATGGGTGCCTCGAGGTCACTTTCCAGTTGTTCCCACTCCTTTGGATACCAATCCGTAAGAGCTAGGTTCATGCCCATATGATGGTAAAAACCAAGAAAAAGTAAATAAAAAGATTAAAAGAGAAACAAATATTAAATACAGTCGTCGTCATTAAACAAGAATTAATAAAATAATCCATATAACACAGAAAGAGATTATGGTACGAGACTTGACAATGGTTTTCTCCTCATGAAGAACTTTAGATGTAGTTTACAGACCCTATTCTTTCTGACCAATTGCATATGGATTCAGATTTTGCATCATTTCATGGTTCGTATAGTGCATTGTTGAAATCAAAATAATGATTCTTGGCTTTAGTGTTTCAGGTCCTAATGTACCCAGGTTCATAAAAATTTAAAAAAAAAAGTCAATGATATAGATTTTAATGAAGAAGATGATGATTTCTAAGCTAACGGGGTGAGGGATATATTTGGCTCCCCGTGACTCGAACTCGCGAAGGACTTTGTAGAAGCTCCGCGTGTTTCATCTATTGAAGGAATCAACTTTGCATGGGTTGGGGCTGTGGTTGAATGTCGTTGTTGCGGAGTGGCCGCAGGGCCAATGTTGGCCCGCCGCACTGCATTTCAGGGCCAATGTTGGTCAGTCGCTTTGCATTTCCCAATGGCGTCCTGATGCTATTCCGTTTGGTGACAAAATTTGCACTAACAGCAGCCTTGGAGCTCAAAACTCTCGTAAGAGTCATCTGAACTCGTTTCTTGGCAGGGCGATTGCCATTGTTATTAACAGTTTTGGTTCTAGAAGCAGAGGAAGGCAAAGATCGTGAAGCTCGTGGAACGAGAGCCAATTTGATGGTTGAGCCTCGTAATGCAGCGGATACTTTAGCTGGAGTGGAGAGATTTGACACCGGCTTGCTGGTTCGTAGGCTTTTTGTTGCTGCATTTGATGGTTTTTGTTGTTACTTTGTCTGCATTTTCTACTGTTGGATTGGAAGTCTCATCTTTTGATGTTTGGTCAGTAGGAAAAAAATCGTGCTTCTTTTTGTTGTCAACCTCTGCTGGTAGTTCTTTGTTGAAAGATGGCCACCAATGATCAAATTTGAGGGGCAGGTCTTCATTAATTGAAGGGTATTGTAATTTAATTGATAAGTATAAATTAATTAAATCTTGCAAAAACAAAATATTGTTTTTTTAATTTTTTTATAATTTTTAATAATTGAATATTCTTTAATATTTACATGAAAAAAGATATATTTTCAATAAATCTTATTTTGAACACATTAAGTTGTCATATGTGTATCATTAATTTTACATTTCAGTAACATAACAACTATTCTATTGTATTTTTTTTTTAAAACTGGAGCACAATTTATTATACAAAAAAACTACTTAAACTATGTCCTAACCATATTTGGGAATCCAAGTGCAATCCAAGATTGAGAGATATAAGAATGATAAGGAATGGGCACCTAAGAGAAAATATACAAAACTTAGAAAACATTAAAAACAAAATCCTACATAATAAGCAAGTTAGCAAAGCTAGCATAACCGGGGTCAGGGCATTAAAATATTTTGTTCAACACTTGTTGTGAAAGCATACATGTATGGGATGGAGGGGAAATGGAATAAATTCTAAGTCAATTGAATCCTTGCAACTCACTGCATGTTTGAGTCTCAACAATACGCCTTTTAAATTGAACCAAAATACCAAAAGAAGCTTATTAATGGCTATATTTGAGAAAGTTATAAGTGTGAGTAATTAAGGGCTCGGGGCTCTAAAATTTGTTGTGTTTTGTACCAATCCACGATTCAGTGAATCTACAGTCATAGGTAGTAATTTAAGTTATTTAATGAAAACATCGAATGCATATACCACTAGGTCGAAACCGTTTCCCATGCCGATGTAAGGCACTACCCTCTTTATTGTCTTACCAAAAGGCATGATAATGAGGAAGAAGACCTAAAATTATGGACTTCACCTTCAAACAATGCCTTGCAATCACATTGGTAAGGAGTGATAAAATCATCACAACAATCCAACGTGTCAAATGTTAAATGATAGCGTTAATTAAAGACTTATATGGTGAATTTAATATAAGACTTACTTATACTTGTCTCTTACTCTTTGCGTATTGACACATTTAATATTTTATGGTTGTCTCTATGTCTTGACTCAATTCGTATTATAAGGTGAGGATGTGCATGCATGATAATCCTCAGAGTTATGACCTTGAGATGAGGATTTAAAGGGAAGAGAATGTAAAGACAAGTAATTTTTATATGTATTTTGGTGGCGCTGATGACAAATGTTGTGAGAAACCACAATATCTGGAAGGACGGAGGGAGATTACATCACGATCATGCCACCCATTAAATTGAAGACTAATCTTGAGCCAACAATTGTTTTTTAATTTTATTAATAACCATTGTTTCTCCATATCGTGTGCCCAATGACACTTCTCTATACCAATCCATAAATCGACCTCTGCATAGTTTGTGATCCTAGCTACATGTCATTATTTGTATTTGCATGACATCAAGCGTTGTTTATAGTTGTCATGAGTCCATGATATTCATGCAAGAAATTAAGTCTTATAGAGGAGGACTCATCAAAATGACCTTTTGAATTTCATTTTGACGAAAAAAGAGTGGACATTGGTAGTGAGGTTCACATAGGTAGTAGGATCAAAGTTTTGAGCTTGTTTCAGGCCTAGTAGTAGACTAGTAGTTCTTTCCTGTTATAGTTGTAGTGGTCGACACATTGTCACACTTTAAATTGCAGCCCCAAGTGACTCGGGATTCATAGTCACATCTTGATAGCTAGTGTCTCGTAGTCATCAATGATTACTGGTCATCTTGCACAACTAAGCAGTGAGTGCATGGCATGAGTGAGTGAGTGATTATAATTTATCATATTTCCAATACTTTGAATGATAAGTTGAACTTTATAGCATATAAATTTTAACATCTTGAGAAATTTATATGGATGGGTAATTTCAAATGTTTCCCTTCTTTTGAAATGTTGATATAAATTATTCCCTTCTTAATTGGAAAGGTAAAACTCATATTTTAATTTTTTTTTTTTTGGGGGGGGGGGATTTTAACTTTACACTTCTGGGAAGTGCTAGAACCCTTTGGAAGGGCTAGGAAGGTTCAATTTTGAACGTTGATGGACACAATCGTTTTCTCTTTCCATTTTTGGAATGACAAGTTCAACCGAGGACGGATCAGGTATTGAAAAACCTAGAAACATGTGGCAATCAATGATTCATCGGAGGGACGACAAAGGTGAATAATGTTTTCAAATTGCACTTAAGAAAAGAATGCCTAGCGACGTAATTAGAGGATGAGTTTTAAATCCTAGTCTATTTGTAGAGTACTAGCAACATCTTAATGATGATAAACCTTATGAGGATCTCTAGGTGATTTGAAAGTATGTCATCTCTACATCATGCATTTGATGGACTTGTTGGAGAGGTCTTTTATGAGCATGATGGTTCACAAGTCTAGGAAAAAAAAACATCCCTCTAAGAACCATGATGGTGCATAACAAAACAAATAACAGTACCTTTTAAGGTGTATGAGCAATTGAGCAACATGTATGTGGATATACGTGACTACCTTCTACACATATTTCAGTCCACAAGAGAACTTTCTACTCTAAATTACAAGATTAATTCATACGACTACATTTCTTTAAAAACCAAAAAAATGATTCATGCTCCCACCTCTCTTTAAAACCAATAAGTGAAAAGGAATTGTTATAAGACTAACTCACAACGAATTTCCACATAGCATTCATTGAAGTTCTAGCATAATGTTGAATCCCTCTAAAATGAAATAGGCCAATCGAATCATCATTACCTAGCAAAGCAACATTCCAATGAATCTCATCGAAAAACATGGATCATTAGGTGTTTTAAATATAATCCCAATGAGCATGAGTAATCTTGCATTCCCAAAATAGGCCATATCTGGTCTCAATTGAACAACAATGCATACAAGCCCCATTTTGAAAGACACTTATTAGAAGGTATCACATTCCTCGAAACTAGAAGTCTAGCAAAGACCCACATTCTGAAGGAGAGTCTAAAATACCACACTTTATGGGGGTAGTTCACCCAATTTTCCTCGGCACTTGTTGGAGTCCATTGTAATTCAATATATCGTGGAAATAAAAGGAGGAACTAAGATACTAAGACAATCCTTTTGATTTGCATATCTAGATGGGCTTACCATAGTTCTACAACCAATATCCCCAAATGGGTCATGGGGTATGAAGCTCAAGCTCACAAAGGTCACATTATGATCACTTAAATCGATACATGATTCAAACAAAGTACATTAAACTCTCATGACAAACCATGCCAAGTCTTCCAGTCCATGTGATTTTCATATGAAAGATCCAACATCCTCATTATCCCTTTTTTGCAATATAGTAGGAATAAAGCTTAAGGTATGTACTAAAGTAGAATATTGGTCTTTCCTTATCCAAATTGAATGGCATGCCAAAACAAATCCTTGTCTGAAACCTTTCAAATGCTAAGTGAGTGTTGGTGAAACATTTTCCCTACTGCACATCCTTTGAAACATAAGGGATCCATCAATCCTAGTGTCTAATGAATCAATGATGACATGAATGATTAAGAAGGGACCTGTAAACCTATTAATGTCCCTACCAAAAGTGATTCTAAATTTAAGCAAAATCTTCTAAGGAATTCTTGACCGAGCACTAGGTAATCCATATATTAAATAAAATTGCCCCTTATATCTTAATATAATTAAGTCTAAGTCCTTTGTTTCACTTATAAATACTACATACATGTTAAGGCCCTAATCCTCATTCATTATTAGTATGTTATTTATGTTAGGTCAACCTAATGGTAGAGTAGATCATGTCCACTTGATTCAAATGCATAGGCATGTTTTCCCATGTATTGGATACTTTAAAATGAGGTTACCACCTAAAAGAGGGTTCTTATTCAATGTCTCTTTACCATTCTAAAGGCATGCACTCTCTTATTATTTATAGTTATATTTTATTTGGGTTGTTGGATAGATATCATTTGGTATTAGAGCTTGTTATGCTTGGTTGGCTCCATAAAAATGAGTCATCTTAACATTTTCATTATAACTTACTTTTATAGGAAGTTTTAGATAGTGGAATTTTCAAGACATTGAGAAAAAATAGGGAAGTATCTATAGTAAATTTTTTAGATTCTAGTTCACTAAATTTTTCATGTTACAGTCTATGGCAGGGATAATTTTAGGGGCGAATTTTAGCCCAGTGGGCTATTTTTCCATGTTTTTCTCCCCAAAAATATTCGCCATTTTGCATTTTTTGAAGCCCTATTTCGCCCAATTTTGACGGGGTAAAAAAATTTCACCTTAAAAATCGCCAAATTATTATATAAACGATATAAAATCCTTGGAAATTAAAATATTTTTTGAAAAATATCACCAATCATTTTATAGTTGGCATTTTAAGAATTGGTAATATTTGCCAACATTTATACACTTTTAAATAAGTATGGTACCTTAAAATCATCCCTGGTCTATGGACATTACATTTTTTGTTAGTCTTGAAATGAACTAGTATCAAATAGGTTTTCTTAGTAAAATAATCATATCTTATTCTAGAAAGATCCAAATTCATGAGTTCCATAAGTTGCATTGGAAAGGTTATGAACCATAGTCTTCCAAGTTCAAATTTAAAAAATGGATCTAAAAATTTGGATATGTGGTAGGTGATACAAGTTTCACTCTCTTGAAAGGGACAAATTCAATAAGTTTAGGGAAAGTTACCATAACTTTATATTGACATATCAGAATTTGATCAAACCTATGGAATTACAAAGAAGACACATCAAGCCACCACTACAAGGAAAACAACTTCTAGCAGAGGTTTTTGTGGATCCTTCACAAAAAAGAGTCCATTTATCCATTTATACTGGAGGATTCTAGTGAAGGCAGGCATGCAGAGGTTTTAGTAGAGGCTTTTTCTAGTGCATATAAAAATAACAACCACACTGACATGGTTAACAACCTAACACACCAATGCATTGGAATAGTAAAAGAACTGATAAACTAGTGCACCGAATTAAGAAGCGCACCAAAATCCAAAAACTCGACGCCATTTCAAAAAGTATATAATATTTACTTCCCAACAAAATTATGCAATGCATGTTAAGGACACAGACACATTGGTGAGTTGAAAAGTAAAACACGTCGTTTAGAATACGAAAAACATAAATTTTAGTTATTTTAAAAGAAACAAAATCAATGCTCCCAATCTACCTCACCACACCAATAAGCTAACATCCAAGGCGCATTGGTGTGCCTAATGAAACATAGCACCAATGCCAAAATAACTCGATGCAATTTGTAAAATTATGTTCATTTTATTTTTCACGACAAAATGTTTTGGTGCGTTAAAGATAGTAATGCGCAGGTGTATTAAACAATAACATGCATCATTTTAAGTAAAAAAAAAGCTTACCCTTGACTCGAACAAAAACTATTTTCACTTTTCCAATATGGGCACCCCAATGCGTTATAAATTAGAAGATGCATCAGTACACTACTCAATATAATGCATCATGGGCTATAAATTTTTTTGTCTCCATTTTGTAAAAATAGAAATACCGAACGATGCTTTCTATAACGAGAAGCACAACGGTACGCCCTTGTACAAGATGCACCCGTGCCACCAACTCAGGCCCACCAAAATAGGGTAAAATAATAAAAAAATACCACCAAATTACTCATTTTTAGTCCAACAAACCTCCTAGGCCGACCTAAGCATCAGTGTTGTACTCTTTGCTTGACGCCCCTTGCACGCAATGCTCATTTGTTGTTGGATTTCTCTCGTGGTTTGATTCATTGGTGGAGTTAGACTTTTTTCAAATAGGTGAAAAACATCATCCGTTGTGTATGTAGCAACCATGCCTCCCAATTGGGAAAAAGTCTACGTATTATCTTTAATACCTTCTTGTTTATTTACTTAGCAAAGTAAAAACTAAAAATTCACTCAAATTTGTCATTTTTTAAATTCAAAAAATTTGTGTGGTGCATGTCATAAGCTTGGCTCACACAATATTACCACATCGACGCCACAATATTTTGAAGAATGTGATGCTCTCTAAATATATAGACACATCGACGCCACAATGGGTTAATATATTAACAGAGCAACACCTAGTAATCAAAACAAAAATGTCCATGGTGTGTTTGAGAAAACTCAACACATCGCCTTGAAATGATGTTTTTTTTTAAAACACGGTGCTTTATTTAAATATAGACGCACTGGTACCAGCGCGAGTTTGTATATATCAAGAGTGCATTTTGTTGAACTAAACACACTGCCACCTAAAATATATACCTATTTTTAACAAAGTTGTGTGATTTAAATATATTAACACACCGGTTATACCGGTTATAGTGCATCGGGTAAATATAAAGAGCACCATGTGGTGAACAAAAAATATTGTTTTTATTTTTTTTATTTTTTTCAACAATGTTGGTGCGCTGACTATATATAGGACGCACTATTAGCAATGCTCTAGTATATATAGAACACATTGACAAAATAATAAGCATAATGTTTTAACATATCGGTCGTCTATATATCATGATGCACCGTTGCAAACTGTATGGTTATATACAACGCATCGACACTATAGAAATCCAAGGCACGCATGTTAATAGTAAAGCATCGATATTTTAATTATTAGTATTACATTTTAATTATATTGTGAAATTATTGTTATGTATTATTTTTCAAATATTCGCATTTATGTTGGGGAGGAATGTTGGGGAGGAGCCTTTCCAACAAGATGAGGACATGGATGAGGATGAGGATTCACCTCAATTATAGAGACTAAGCTTCTAATGCATAGCATATAATATATTCCACCTAAAGGTGGTGCATTGATTATCTGCATCATTCACTCAATAGGGACATCGCTTTATTTAGATTAACTAGATCCTACAAGGCCTAGACCTCTCAACATTATGGAAGACTCTCCCACATGATATAATGTCATTCATACGTCATATTATCAATGTCACCATCCTACTATATAGGTGGATGATTTCTGAGAGATCCTCATATTCCCATGATGAAGGTGGTGGTACTCTGCCTCCTCCTTCTCCACCACCACTTCCTCCTCCTAGTGGAGCTGACCCACCAACACCACCTCCTCCTCCTGGTGGAGCCAACCCACTACTGCTTCCTCATCCTCCATCTCATCCTCCTTCTATCAGAATTCACTGACCACCATCTCCTCCTCCACCAGTTGATTGACCACCCTCTCTTCCTCACTAAGATGACCCACCACCATATCCTACCCCACAGGCCAATTAACCACCCTCTCCTTCTCACCGATTTGACCCACCATCATCTCCCACACAAGTCAATTGACCACCCTCTCCTTAACACCGAGTAGAATGATCACCATATATTTCTCACCTAGTCAACCCACCACCACCTCCTATACCATTAGTTAGTTTGATAGATACGATAGCTGCATCGAGTGGTATAGATCATCATAGAGAGATGTTTCAATTTCTTTTCTACATTTTTACATAGCGAAGGTATTGATGCCTCTAGCTATGTTGGTGTAGGTATTGATTCCTTTGGTTCTACTACTAGAGGTATTGATGCCTCTAGATAACGTGGTGGACTCGCCAGCTCATAGCAGTTATTGGCCACATGTATATACCTGACTTTTATGTTTGACTTGAGTTGTATATTTGACATATATTATGATTTTGATATTATTGTTCTTATATATAATGCTTGTTTCATATCTCATTGATGTTCGTGTATATGTGTATTATGTTTTTTTTTGTAAATAAAAGATGAATTATAGCTTAAAAACCATTTACAGAATGTCCACCAAAACTGCAGGCCCTAGACGGCCCACACCAGAGTTTACCCTTCCAAGTTACATTCAGATTTCTAGAAGTTCCCCCACCCAAAAACTGGGAGAGTTCCCAATGTGGAGATCTCAATCCCTGACCTACTTATAGTATCTAGCTTCCTACTTGTTGAAAACATAAAAGTAAACCGTCTAAAACAACCTACTTGTTGTGAATATCCCTACACTCTTCGTTATGATCCTTCCATGCTTTTATTGGCTCCTTGTCACCCTCCTTCGCTAGCATCTCCGTCATCTTCTCCTCCATTTTGGTCGTAGAACTAAGGTTCGCCTGGGCAACCAGGTTCATAAGGACCCAGTAGATCATCATCAGATGATAATGGACCGACGTGCGTCCCGCCGTGGACCTCGGATCAGAGACCCACTCGTCCACCTCCTCGCGAACCTCCTCAATTGGCATAGCCTTGACCTGCTCCCAGAGGGATTTTTCCACATTCTCCATTGCAATTCTGGATATGAGCGAAATTCGGTCTTTAAAAGCCTCCCCACGACCTGAGCCCGCAATTGGGCCCTAGTCGCTGCCCTCTTCCCCTTCCAACTGCAGTCTTGCCCTTTGCCCTAACTACCTATCGATCCCACGCTGCCCCCTGGTTTCCCTAGACCACCATGGGTCGGGGCCATTTTACCCTGCTCAGCTTTGCTCCCCTCACTAACAGTCATGCCTCCTCCTCTCCTTAGCTCCCCTTCTAAACTTAGCAACCTAGCTTGAGCTCTCCTCTGAACACATGAAGTTGCCTTAGCCACCTTCGTTGAATAAATAATCAAGCCTCCCATGAATGAATTAACGGTTCCCTCCTGGGCAATGATGACCCAAATCCAGCCACCTTTTGTCCCCATACCTTGCATGGGGTTCAGTGTTAGTGTCTTCATCACAACTACATCACCTATTTGTGTGGGGACTGCATTTTCGTTCCTCTCCATATCTCTTTCATACCTTATCTTAATGGAATAAGGATATGCTTGGATTTCCCTGATTTGAGGCCACCTAAGGAGCACGCATTAATGGAGACGACGCGTGGGAGGACCTTGCATCCTCTTGTCCCAACCACGTTCCTCGCTCATACTCCCTGTCATTTTCCCCCTGTCACCCTCATCATGAGCTACGAGTTGACGACAGTTGGGTAGCCATTGCTCTTCCTCGAATTCATCAAGCCGTCCCCTCTGACTGGCCTTGACATCAGAGACCCCAACGTTAGCCATTAAGTCCGCTACCCGGTTAGTCTCTCTCCTGATGTGGTGAAAGGATAGCATCGGATACGTCACAATCAGCGATCAAAGGTCCTCCAACCTCCTCGCAAGGCGCCAGCTGGATGCCACCTTCTTTGCTGACTTGCCATTTTCCATCTGTTGAGCCATGTGGATGAGGATCCAGGAGTCACCTTTGACTATCGCTGACAACCACCCATTCCTGATAGCGATACGGACACCCTGGGTCATCCCTTCCAACTCAACAGAATTATTGGTATTGTACCCTAGGTTTCCATAGAAGGCTTGCGAAATTTCTCCATTACAGTTTCGACAGACCCCTCCATATCCGGCCTCCCCTGGCTTACCTTTGGTTGTGACATCAAAGTTTACCCTAAGCACCTGATGCGATGGGGGGGACCATGATATCGGGCTCTCCACTTTGCAGACTGTGGGTTTTTGGTGGAGTTCACTGATGACTCCGTTATCTAGGCCCTAGGCCTCTACTATTCATTTTTTACGTCCCTGCGAAATATTTATCTTCATCGCTCCACTGCATGCTACGAACTATCTCCATTAGGTTGGAAGCTATGATTTTCTAGGCTTCCTCCTGAGACTACCCTTTTCCCCTGAAAATCCTGCTGTTTCGCTCTTTCCAGATCACCCATATGACCTTCCTGGGAATGCTTGCCATAGAAAGTGTAAGATATTGTTCTTGAAGGCCTTCAGATTCCAGTCCCTTAAGGATTGAGCCGGATTCCCTCTGCATCTATTACTTCTCCTAAAGGATTGCACACCTTTGTCCCATAACCCGGATGCGAAAGGGCACGCATCCAGAATATGGCCCATACTCTCCTCCTGGTTAGCACACATGACACATTGGGATGACCCATAGATCTCTCTACACTGTAGGTTTTCCCCAGTAAGAATTCTCCCTCTAACCACTAGCCAGCAAAAGATGGCCACCTTTGGCCAAGGGTTGGAGGTCCATACCTTCCCCCATATCTCATCTTCCTCTGTCTATCCCCTTGTTTTAATATTGTAAGCCTCTTTTATGCTAAACATTCCCTTCTGAGAATAACCCCATCTGACTCTGTCAGCCCCATCCTTGATTCAAACATATCGATTATTAAGCTCCTCCCCCAGGGCTCTGATGTCAGCTTCCAAAATTTGATCAGAAGGTTCGATCACCCTGAGAATTTCCTTCCCAGAACTAATTCACCTTTTCTCAGCCTTCTTCCAAGCATTTCATCCTGATGTGCTGCCACTTTGGGTCTTCCCCTAGCTTGGGGTGTTGGTACCACGAGTCATCCCAAAAGTTTGCCAAGCTTCCATCCTGAATCTCCCAGAAACTATGCTCCTAGATCAATCTTCACCCTTCCCTCGCCTTTTGCCAAATGTGGGATCCCTACGGATCCCCGCTGAAACGGACCAACTGAGATTTCGACCATCCCCTCGCATACTTAATGTGCCATAGCTTGGCCCAAGGCTCCTACTTATAAATGCACCACCACCACCATATCTTGGCTCCCTGCACCTCCCCCACCACTTCGAGATCTCAGAGACCAAGGCCCCCATTCTTCTTCGGCATGCTCACCTACTCCCAGCTAACATTAGAGGAATTTTGGGGTCTAAAATGGGCCTCCTAAGGAAAACNGACATCATCATCACGTTTTTTCAGGTATTTCTTGTTTTTGGGGTAGCAGGGTCCATCAAAAGTATGCAGTGTGGGTACTCGTTGGATGCGGAATCAAATTTCACATCCAACGAGCTCTCCCAATCGAGATTTGAGTAAAAACACAATGAGATATGTCAAAAATACGAACAAAAAAGGTAGTTTTTTTTAATGACAAATATGTCAATTCAACCATTATGGTTGACTTATTTTATTGAAATTCTATTGGTTCTTGAATTCCAACTCACAAAAACTTATTTTGGCACGTTTTCTTATAAGGCCCATTTTAGACCCCAAATTTCCTCTAATGCTAGGGCAAATTTTGCTTTACTTTCTCTCCCATCCCAAAGGAAGTTTCGTTGGAGGCTTCTAATTTCCTTTAGCACTTACTTTGGGGCCGACAACACTGAGAGAAGATACATGGGCATGGATTGAATGACGGATTTGACCATCACTAGCCTCCTAGGGAGATTTAGAGGTTTGAGAGCCCAGCTTGCCAGCCTAGCCTTCACCCTGTCTATCAAATCTTGCCAGGAAGCCTGCCTAATTAGATTCTCGCTCAATGGAACCCCAAGATATTTAGTTGGCAGCCTCCCCTTCTGGAATCCCAAAATCCTTCCAATGTTCCTTTGGGTTATGAGCGGAGAATTGAAGAAGAAAATATGGGATTTCTCCGGATTAACCTCAAGCCCATAAGCCTTGGTAAAGGTCACTAGAGTAGTTTTGAAGGCTCTCGCCTCTTGGACTAAAGGGTGCCCCATTAGCATTGTGTCATCCACAAACTGCTGGTGAGTTTGTTTATCCATACCCTCATAAAGAGATAGGCCTCTGATCCTCCCCTGTCCTGCCTGAGCTTTTATGAGCCTGCTAAGCCCTTTCGCAACCAAAATGAAGAGGAATGGGGAAAGGGGGTCTCCTTTTCTGATCCCCCTGGAAGGCGAAAAGAGCCTAGTCGGGGAGCCATTCAAGAGGATTGAGAATAAAGGAGAGGTCACTAGCCCCATGACCCAGTCTACCCAATCTTGACAGAACCCGTAAGCCTAAAGCATCTTCTCTAGGTACTCCCAACTGAGCTTTTCATAGGCCTTGGCGATGTCAAGCTTGATGAGCATGCATGGGATTCTAGTGCATTTGAGTGAATGAATGGCTTCTTGGACTGTAATAATACCATCCAGAATTCGCTGCCCTTCCACAAATCTTGATTGCTCTGGGATGATGATCCCTGGGAGGAGTGGTTTAAGTCTATTTGCTATGACCTTAGAAATTATTTTGTATATCACATTGCAGAGAGCTATAGGCCTAAACTTACCAGGAGCATCAGCCCCCTCACTCTTTGGGATTAGAGCGAGAAAATTTGCATTGAAGGCTTTGGGCACCCCTCTGCTAGTCCTGGATTCATTGACTATGGCCCAGACCTCCTCTTTTATCATGCCCCAAAAATGATGAAAAAATTTGGATGTGAACCCATCAGGACTGGGATATTTCCCTTGAGCCATCTGCTGCATGACCTCCTCGACCTCCTTTGGGGTAATATGCTTGGTGAGGTTCTCATTATCCTCCCTTACTACCATTCTAGGAATCAAGGATGTGATTCTATCAATATTGTGGCCTCTCTCATTATTGTCCTCTATCATGATTTCCTTGAAGTGGTTAACTAGGGCCTCTTCTACTTCAGCCTTGGTCCCCACTTGGGCCCCATTGGGGAGTTTAAGATTATAAATCTTTGACCGCAGTCGATTGCTAATTGTGGCACTATGGAAGAATTTTGTATTCTTGTCCCCCTCCCGCAGCCATTTCACATGTGACTTCTGTTTCCAGAATACTTCCTCCTTTCTCTCTTTGGCTTCCAGTTGGGCACCAAGGTCTTTCTCCTTTTCTTTCAGTTCTTGGTCCCACCCAGACTCCATCCCTCTTTGTTGGATGACAGTCAATTCCTGAACAATCCTTTTCTTATCCGCAAATATGTTGCCAAAGTCTTCCTTATTCCAGGTATGGATTTTATCCTTCAGAAATTTAAGCTTCTGTTGAAAGTTGTACATCCTTGTCCCCCCTAAGTCATCCATCTCCTGCCACCACTACTCAACTAGACCTTTAAAGTCTTTATGTTCTAGCCATAATTGCTCAAAGTGAAAAGGTTTTAGCAACCAATCCGCCGCCCCTTCCCAACTTAGACACACAGGCCAATGATCAGAGCCAGTTGTGGGGATCACATTTGCCTTGATCTCTCCTACTCCCCTCACCATATTTTCTGTCACCAGGAAGCGATCTAGTCTCGAGGCCACCAAGTGATCGCTGCCCCTCCTATTGTTCCATGTAAACCACCCATCCCCCATTTCTAGATCCACAAGGGTACTGTTGGTGAGGGTTTCCCTAAAGTCCTCCTGATATTTATCTAGTGCTCATCTACCCCCCCTTTTTTCTCAGAGCAAGGTAATCAGATTAAAGTCCCCACCTATTATCCAATTTCCCTCTGTTGCCTTTGCACAGAGCCATCATAGATGGTGAACAAATGCCTGCTTCTGCGGGAAGGAACTCGGCCCGTAGATGTTCACGATAGTCCCTCTGATCTCTGTACTTAGGATTTGGAAGTCGGCCACCAAGGAGAAGTGACCCGCTTGCCATCCCATGAGGTCCACCTCTCGGGCTTGCCATAAGATAGCCATCCCCCCTTTCATACCATATGCATCTAAAGCCATGACCTTGCTTCCTTTCCATATCTTTTGCCCGATCTGTTGCATTGTCTTAAAACTACACTTGGTCTCTTGTAAAAAAGAGAATGTCTGGTTTTTCCCGCCTAATATTCCTTTCTAGGTTTCTAATCTTCCTTAGGTGATTACGCCCCCTAATATTCCAGGTCACTATCTTCATTAGGAAATCTTACTTACTTCATAGAAGGTCGCCTTGATCGTGGGATACTGACCTGATTCAATCAGCTTGACTCTTATTTCTACTATCCTCTGCTTATTCTATTTCCTCCCCCTCTTTTGATCTTCTTTCGGTGTTTTCATCTTGCTTCCTTTCTACCCCTCCGCGCTTATCCCTAGATCCTTGTGCGCTTTAGATCGGATAATTTCTTGTTGTAAGAGTTCGATTTGCTCTCTGGGAACATAGCCTAAGCCGACTTTCTTACATTCTACTTCCAGGGCATCTAGATCCAGATCCCCTAGGTCCATATCCTTAGCTTCTTCCGCTTCCATGGTGACTGGCTGACTATCGCTGATGCTTGTGCCTACCACCTCCTGCATCTCAGTCTCCTGGGTTTTGCTTGTCACTTCCCCCTCGTGCATCTGTTCTTTTGCCACTTCCTCCAAGACCTGGAAGGGGTTTCAAGATCCTCCTAGTTTTTCGGGTCCATCCTTACACGTCTTCTGCCCTCCATTGCTCCTGCCCATCCGTCTATTTTTGACTTGAGTGAAACCCTCACTCCCTGGGATTTCTTTCTAGGCCGGCGTAGTCTTCTCCTAGCCCCCCCTGGGGCATTTTCTCCCAAAGTGGCCATACTCATGGCAGATCCTGCACCGGAAGGAAATTGCTCATAGTCAATTTACTGGATCCATTTCTCACTGTCCCAATTCAGGCTGATAGCTTTAGGGAGGTCCTTCGAGAGATCCATATACACACAGATCTGGGAAAAAGTTACATACCTTTGGAGTCATGTTTGCTCAATGAATTTCACAAATTCCCCAATAGAGTTCCCAATATCCAACAGAATTTCCATATCCCAGTATTCCTCAGGAAGCCCAACTAGGAAAATCCACACTGGGGCTACTGTCATGTCCTCTAATTCAGGGTTGAACCGCTCGTTCCATGGTCGAAGATAGAGCCCTGCAGACAAGAAAAAATATGGCCCCCCCTCTAGGATCCTGTCACGATCCTCCTGATTGAAGAAAATGATGGTGGAGAAACCTTTTGCTCCCAGCTGCAGATCATAATGCCCCTTTGGGATCCAAGTGCTCTGAATCAAGCGAACTAGAACTTTCTCTCTGGGCCGAATCCCCACAAATTTCCCAATTAAGGCCTTCTCCTCCCACATCTCTATTTTCTCCCGAATTGACTCTGAACAGATCTGGATCACCAGGATCGATTGAGCCCTCAGAAGACATCCTCCCACCCTAGTTCTCTAACCTTCACTTGTCGCCTCCTTTCTCCCACTACTCCCGGATGCCCCTCGGTTCCTTGCTGGAGCCGCTGCTATACCAGATTGGGGGGTTCACTGCCCCCACCCCACCGGGGCCAAGCACGGATTTCCCTGGCCTTCCTGCGCACCCTACTATGACAGTGTCAAAACCCTTCCAAAGCTCCCATCCTCATATATATTTATCTCAAATGTATATGTGTATTATGTTGATGTTGTTCATAATATTTATGTCTTTTCATGAACTATGTTGATGTTGTTTAATTTATAAAATGTATTGTTTGTCATGTTTCAGTTATAAAATGTGTAACAACCTAAAAATACTATTCAATTAATTATAAATAAAGTTATTGGAAAACTAAATTAAATATTAAAATAAACAAATTAATTAAATAAAAGGAAACACTTATCACCATGGATAGCATAAATACGACTAATAATATTAAACAATAAATAAATAAATAAGAAATTGCTAACTAAACTAATAGTTTATATACTAGATTCAAATTAAATAGAAAATGAGAAAAACTTATAAAAAGGACGAGGATTGGAGGGGAAGTGCATTCATTCTTCTTATATTTGAATGAAGATAGGTATGGTTATGGTTATGGAAGGAAAAATAAGAGATCTGGCTACGATCTATTGGTTGGGGGCTCGAGGGCTCTCAATGTCTCACTAAGGGGTTGGTTGGGTGGAGAGTCATCCCCATGCATTGATTTCCCTGATTACTTATGGAGTTAGAGATAAATCTCTCAACAATTATCTAGATCACAGACATGTTTTCTCCTTTGCTCGATTAATTCATTGTGATGATATATTACTTGTTATAATTATTTACTCATGAATTATCTTTTATGTCATTTGTTATATAATGTTATTTTTCTCTTAAAATTTGTCTTTAAGGTCCATTTGAGCCTTACACTTGGTATCACAACCTAGGTTTATAACCCTAGGACCTATGGACTCTTCCCATATAGGATAGAACTATATAGATTAAGCTATATCTAGTATTTTTTTTTATATAAAACTAGTAGATCTACAATACTAAATACAGTATTAGAATTATTTGATAAAAAAATTGCTTTATTATTTCATTGATGTTCTATAAATCTAGAGTTAAAAAAATTGTTGCAGGGGTTCATTTCTTGGTTTAATGTTTTACTTGTGAAAAACATTCAAGGTTAAGCTCTTTTAAGTTTCCCTTGTTGATAATAAAGGAGGCTCTTAAAGCCCAATGTTATGCTTTTTCTTCTACTTTTGTGATAAATTTTTAACAAGTAATCTACCTATATGAGCTAACTCGATATCTATTTAATTTGAATCTTGCAAATTTGTTGTTGAAGGGTTTAGTTGAGTGTTACTAGCATTATGAAATCCAATCAAGGCTGAATGACCTTAGATATTCTCTCTCGTGAGCCTCTTATGAGCAAATCGTTGGGATTATAGAATTATTAAGCCTCATCTTTCTAAATATGTAGTCGTCAAAATATGTTAAAAGACCTCATAGCATGGTTATTGGCATTATCAAGGCCATACAACTCTATTTTTCCATTATAAATTTGTAGTGGTAAAATCCTTGTTTAAGGACATTAGTGGAGGCCATCTAAGTCCCAACATTTTCATATTTCCTCACATCCAAAGCAAAACGTAGGCCCTCCCTATCCAATTCAACCCTCTTAAACTAGTACTCAGATTTGCTCCAAAACATGATCATTTAGCTAGTGTAAGTTTCAATTCGTATCGGTCATTAATGGAGAGAAAACATTGATATTATGTTGCATCATAATCTTAT
>LPNX010533159.1:0-31399 GCA_001517045.1 Pseudotsuga menziesii | reverse complement strand
TCGGGGTACAATGTAATACAAGTGGTTCTCCCGGTTGGACCATCGGGGACCACAAAAGATACATAAAGAATATTCTTCGAAGTTACAATATTTCAACATTATCTTCTGAACACATATACATATGTTTGGCATCTCAGAAAATGGCATCCCCAATATATCAAATTGGCTAGTGTAAGTTTCAATTTATCTAGTGTAAGTTTCAATTTGTATAGGTCATTAATGGAGAGAAAACATTGATATGATGTTGCATCACAATCTCATCTTCTGAACACATATACATTTGTTTGGCATCTTAGAAAAGGGCATCCCCAATCTATCAAATTGGTAGATCTTTATCCTAGATGTGCTTGTGTGAATTTTGAAAGATATATTCATATAGGGTTTTAAGTTTAATTGCAGTGTAACTTTGATCCTCTAAAAGTTGGACTTATATCTCAGCTAAATCATGGTATTAGTGCTCTATGAAAGGAAGATGGGGCTACTATGGGTTGTTTGGTCAATGATTACATCGATAGAGACACCAACTGATTTGGAACGTCTTTATGATTGGTAGGTGGATTGAACCATATGAATGGCCACATCCGAACTTGTATACCACAGATTGTCCAACCCTCATTTGGATATCATATCTCTCCTCTTCACTAGTTCAAACAATGCAGTGTTCCAAGATCAACACGGCTTTATATCTTCATATTTTTTTTAAACATTTGATTTTTTTTTGTTTCCCCGAAAGGCATATATTGAAATAGATATTTCAGATTGATTTGAGGTCATTTGCAATCGAATTGAGGTCATTTGCTTGAAAGTATGTCTATGATATATTTCCTTACGCATCCATGCCATTGACAAAGAGTTGGCTATAGGATTAGGGTTTGTCCTAGTCATTATATGACATAAATGATCTTCATAGTTTACTTTCAATAAATACCTCCTTGAAATTAATTATTTACATGATATTTCGACAAAAACAATGTATGGGTGACCTAGCTCAAAAGTTGCAGTGAGCACCTGAATAACCTTATTGGGCTAGATCTTTTCAATGATCGTGTTGTAGAATTATTCTGTAACCACCACACACATTAGAGAAAAATAATAGTTTTTGTTCATCTAAGTATTGAGAATGTTCTATCATTTGGTTAAAATAACAACCATTATGATAGAAAATTCAAGTAGGTCCTAGCATGGGAATGCTCTCATTTCAAACACTGTATCATTCTGTTTATCTCGTAGCTTGATCTCAAGGATAAAGTTTACATTATCTCGCTGGTTGTCAAGAGCGCAATTCTTATGGAGGGGGGATTTGATTCATACAAAATGATGCAATTTATTATTGCTAGAAGTGAGGAATGGGTGGTTGGGCCTTAGTTGAAATCAATTCATAAAGGTTTTCCATGTTCTTATCCTATTATGACTTAATTTTGTTCTCAAAGCGGTGGGATATTTGTTTCATTCATATGGTGTCTTTCTAGTTCATAAAAAATGGAAGTAACACTGAGAAATCCTCACAGCTATATTTTGATTTAATTTATACACGTGAGTTATTCATTCCAACCCGTTGTTCAATAAAAATAATACAAATCTACCACTCAACTTTAGATCTCAAGTAATATCACATATGTTTGATACATTTTATATCTTTATTAGTTCCATAGTTCCGAAGGGGATCTCATGTCAATAATACATATATGCATTTTTTTTGCTTTCTTATGCCATATGCAACAAAGACAAATATCATTTTTCTTTTGTATTTTTCATTTGCTCGATCGAAATCAAATATGTTTTAGGGCTTCCCTTTTTTGTGCCTTCATATTTGTCGTTTCAACAACTAGAACTTGATATTAAAATGGTTTGTTTTTTCTCAACGTTCATGGTGTACGCTTAATTACCTTTTTTCTAATTCCAAAGAGAAAAAATATTGAATGTTGTTTGTTTGCATTTTCATTTGTGGTTTTAGTGGTCATTTGTAGCATTGCATCATTTTAATTATTCATCACTATTTTTTATAATAAAATAGTTCCAATGCTCACATATATTACTCCTGGGCTGGGCTCTGGAAGGGCCCGATATCATATGAAACAATTGATCAAATTCTTTTTTAGTAGCATGATTTCTTTTAATCATCCCTAGTAATCACGCCACTAGCTATGAGTGAATTTCAATTTCAACAAAATGACAAAGTAAAATTAAATATAATAATGTGTATAAAATAACTAAACTCGATGTATAAAGAAATTATGGCTAACATTGACAAAGAGAAGGAATGTGCAAGTAATGGAGGACAATGAGATTGTATTTAGCGACTCTGTTGCAGTCTTTGATTAAAGGAATGAGTGCGCACTATAGGTCATAGAATGCTTAAATTGTTGTAGCGTGAACCCCTAGCAGTGTATGGTAATTTTTTATATATATCATATATATAATTTAGCCATGATGGTGATCCATCCAAACGATCTTCCCATGGACTTGATTTAAAGGACTAAGGATAGATTTTAATTTTTCATATTTGTATTTCTGTTAAAAGTTTTAGCTTGAAAAGTTATGTTTTTACGATAGGAACACTCTTATAAACATTTGACCATGTACTTTGAACATATTGTTGAAGGATATTTGACGATGTACTTTGAATCCTTCATTTACTAGCAAAATCATTTTACCCAGTCAGTGATTATTGGGCCTAAATTGACATATTTGGACATGATTCTAAATTCCAAATAGAAGAGTGCTTTGTAGTAGGGATGGTTAGAATTGATTCACCAATACAAGGAATTATCTATATCAATTACGAATAATAGTTCATCTTAGAAGGAGAATACAATAAAGACAAAGCTCTTAATTAGGTTACTTTGTTAGTGGTTTGTATCCTAAGCAAGCAATTTTTCTATTTTTGCACTGACTCATTAGCTTGTAATAAATTTTTCATGGATCTCTATTGGAGTTACCCATGAAATTTGCGATCGTTTTACCAATTGGTGTTGTGTTGTTTTCTTGGAACACGAAAGAAATAAAATTGATCTATGTTGGTTGTTTTTCTAGTGAGAATTTTGACCATCTTTAAACTACCGAAAATTTACCACATGGGGCAGAATAATGTTATAATTATAAGATTCTAAGAGAATGGATGTTAACTAAAATTATTATACAAACATTGTCTATCTTAAGCTCCAATTGATACCCTTAATGAAATCTCTACGTCAGTACTCTACATTTTCCATGGCTATCATATTACACACAATCTTTTGCCATCTATATTAGCTTATCCATCTTTCCTTCTAGATCACATTCGTCATCTTGAACTCTTCTAACTAATTCTCTATCTTCTTTGACTTTGTATTGTGTTGTTATAATCATTTTTTGTGTCTTCATCATAAGTGTAGCCTTTTGGTCCAATGATGCCAATATCTTTATGAGTGTCGTGGCCATTCTATGATCCCTTTTCTCAATTCTATGTTTTAATTCTAATTGATCACACTTGTCTAACAAAAAATCCATTTAACTAACCAGATTTCAACCACTATATGCTACAACCTTAAATTGCACCAATAAATTTGTACAAATTGGAGGTAGTTATCCTACATTTGTCTCTTTAAGTAATGTGATTTCCAAGTCTTATGCGTTGTTAAGTAACCTAAAACCACACACTATTAACAAACAGTCATTAGTGGACATTGCTCCAAGGACATCACAACTCAAAGAGGGGAAGAATGTGTTCAAAATCAAACCTTCTCTAAGCTCTACATATTTATTTTGTGAGCATTGTACACCGGGGTTACAAGTTAACAAATACAAATACTTCGTTTACACTAAACATGCTTATGGCATAAGGAAAATTTAAACCAAGTAAAACATTAAAAGAAGATGACGTAGAGAAAGACAAGTCTAGTACAAATAACTCGTATGAGCAATGGTAAGAATTCAAAGGCCTTAGCATTGGATGTTTACCATCTTGTAAGATTTACATACATGAATCCATAAAATACTTAAGAATATAGTTGTGTAGCTAATCATATATTAATTTATAATAATAACGTTTATTATTATAAAATTACTGAATCCCAAATCTTTAAAATATTGTTATTAATTATAATGACATATATTATTATTATTATTATGGATATAGTTATTAATTTTAATAACTATTGGCAAGAAAAGGAAACAAACAAAACAAAAAGGGATTTTACATAGAAGTGAAAGGTATAAAACAAGATATCAAGATTTGAACTCGGGTGGGAAGGGTAACAATCACTCCTCCCAACCACCCAATCAACATTTAATATACAAGAAATCTTAAAGGAAAAATTAATTATTGAAGAGTATACTATACTATACAAGATAAAATATGTCTTTCTTTGATATATCTTGGGATAAGAAGCATAATAAAACAGAGTCTCATGATGAAAAACAAGGAAGTTTCCCGCAAACTTTTAAAATTTTTTGCACACCCCATATTAAAAACTTATGGGCTTATTCAAGAGAAGTATGTCTGCATCGCTATTTTCCCCACAACCAAGAAGAATTGTATAAACATTGACCTAGAAAACCAATTAATGCTTTCAGAATCAGATATAATTGACAATAACACGATTCCTTTTAATGAGAAATATGAGCTTAAGAACCTACAACTATATGTTGATGATTACAAAGGTCCTAACTCAATTCGGTATTATTTCAGTGGTATCATTGGAGCAAGACAGGGTTGATAAAATTCTAGGGTCAGCTTGGTTAGATACATTGGGAACCTTCATGTTCAACACAAGGAAAAAGTTCTTGACATTTCCTTACAAAAAGAAGAAAGTCACATTCCAGGATGTTACAGTGAAGTCAAGTTCACGAGTTGTTTCGATTGAAGACTTTAAAGACATCTCGAAGGTGCTTTCACAAGAAGATTAGAAATCGATACAGAAGATGCATAATGAATTTGATAAAGTCATCATGGACAAAGAAGAAGAGTTGTGTCGTCTAAGAGATAATAATCGTAAGTTGCTTCTTGAAAGAAAGAAGACAAAGGATAAGGTACAATACAATAAAAATCTAGAAGAGGAGAATCAAGATCTCTAAAAGAAACTATTAGAAAACATCGAAGAGAATAATCACCTTAAGAAGCATAAAAAAGATCTAATAGATCATATTTCGAAGCTTAAATATGATGAGAAATCACTAGATGAAATGATAAGGAACCTTAAGAATGATAAGTATTTGATAGAAAAGGAATAAAATACAAATATAGCCCTTGTCATAGTTAAAAAACAAGCCAATCTAGTAAAAACAACAACAACAAGAAATCCTTATCGACATCCAAACCATAGAATTCGGTACATTAAGAATCATAAAAAATCTATAGAAATCGCTAGCACACGTGCACTCAATTCTTAGGATGCCAGTTCACTTAGAAAGTGCAGCGTTCAACAAATAATCAATTTGGGGTGGATTGACCTATCCACATATCAAAATTTATTCTCTACACTCAGGATTTCGTATCGACTTGTGTCGTCAGCCACATCATTGCACAGAATGATGCGACCACATTATAAGGCTTTGAGGACAAAGCCTTTCTAAGAGAGTGGCAATGTAACAAACATAAAATAATAAGTAAATAATCAAATAGTTATTAGTTAAACATAATTAATTATAAATAAGAATCAAAAGGCATGACCTTTCATACATAATGCCCAAGCAATATTTAAGGCGAGCCATGATTATAATCTATCAATTTATATATCATTTTTATAACGACGGATATGTGGGTTATTTCAGAAATTATGGGTTTATTTCGAGTTAATTGAGAATATCCAACTATGGATATTGCATATACATACCACATGGAATATCAACCTTCTTACGTAAGTAATACTGTTAAAAATATATATATATATCTTGATGATAACATGAGGTAGATAATATCACAAGGTATTTCATAATGAACCTTCCATAGAACCAACCTAGATTGGAGAAACTTATCTAAATGGGTGTATAATGATGTGATTGTAAATGTGCATAATATTTCATAATGTTTACTTGTAGATTTAACTTGGGATAAAAATGAAATGGCCCAAATTGGAATTTCAAGACAAAGGCACAATTTGGGGCAAATCCAGTTTAACTAGCCTTGATTCTATGAGATCCAAATGGAACCAAAGGGTCCCGAATTTGATAGGGACTGATATGATGAGTCTTAATACCTATAAATATACTCTCTTATCACTTTAGGACTGATTTTTTTACCTCTACAACATCATTTGGGGTTAATGAACAAAAATGCAAAATTACTAGGAAATTGTGATGAAATCCCCCCTAGGGTGTAGGCAAAAAGGGCTTCCCAAATCATGGACAAATCTCCAAAGTTTATAATAAAAGTATGGGGAATGATATAAGAACTAATTGGATTTAATTACACATGGTTATTAGTTATGAAAATTGGTTATAGAGTCCCACATTCGTTTGTTAAGTTTCAGTGATATTGCTTTAGGGAAATGGCATTGATAGCTTCACTTTAACTCATAAAATGTAAATGAAATGGTTCAGAAAAGAGAATGATGAATGGAGACCACGTAAAATGCAGAAATAATTTTTTCAAAAACATTTAACATCATATAAATTCCTCATTACGTATCAGATACATATCTCCTTCGAATAGGAAGCTAACACATGAAAACTAGTCAAACAATAGATTGGAAATGTGGCCATTTTGCACATGTATTTCTGATGATTCGACTTACAGAGTATAGGAAAACCATATTAAATATCCAAACATAATGTACCCAAGCTTTGGAATCAACTAATATCATCCAAGTGCAAGCACCATTCTCACAAGTGCGCCATCATAGGAAAACATGGGGAATAGTGAGATCATTGAAAGAATGGGGAAATAGATGAGTCACGAACTATATCAGCCTTCAATATGCAACCAAAACCCTTAATTCATCTCCAAATGAGAGGTATTGATGGAGTTTCTAACAACCAATTTGGATAGGAATCCAACTCCCTCAAAATTGACTCACTAGCAGGCAGAGTGAAGACTCACTGTGCAATGGACAAGCTAGTGCTTTCCAAAATGCAAAGCAAAATTATCAAAATGAACAAAATCCATTCTCCTTCCTCATGAAATATTTTATAATCTTCATAGGGTCCTCTAAGGCCGATTTTCCCTCCATAGGTTTCCTCCAACTCATCCTAGTGGTTTAGTAACCCCTATGACACTTGGATAGGAATCCAACTCCCTCAAAATTGACTCACTAGTAGGGAGAGTGAAGACTCACTATGCAATGGACAAGCCAGTGCTTTCCAAAATGCAAAGGAAAATTATCAAAATGAAAAAAATCCATTCACCTTCCTCATGAAATATTTTATAATCCTCATAGGGTCCTCTAAGGCCGATTTTCCCTCCACAGGTTTCCTCCAACTCATCCTAGTGGTTTAGTAACCCCTATGACACTTGTCCTCTTCCTCATGCCTCAATTCTCTTCCAAATTCGAATGGATACCACTAAACCTAAAATTCACCCTCTTGGTAGATATTTTTATCCATGTCATGTTATATTGTCATATGTCTGCAATCATGTCTAACTTTTTCATAGAATATTCCATCATAGTTGTCATAGAGTGGAGGGAATCTCTCTCTAAGTGCAACACATTGTATTCCTAGTCTCTTCCTCCTCCGTGGGGAGTTACTCCTCTTCACGAATTCAAATTCCTTGGCTTAGGATATGTTAATTGACACCTATTCACCTCCCAAAAATTTTCCATTCCCCATAATTTCTAATTTGGAGGTAGTTCATGGCAAGTGTAGGGAGGAATCTAGCCACCCAAGGTCTCCATGAGCCTCCAAGTGTCTCCATGAAGCAATTCCACTTTATTTTATCCACATTTATTATTTATATGACCCAATTTAATGTGTATGTGGTAAAATAAGGTCCACTTGGGTCTCATATCTCCCTTATTGCAAAATTTAATGCCTCCACCTCAACCTAGGGAACTAGTAGGTTGGCGAAACATTATTTACTAGTAGTCTTATTGGGATGTGGACATGAAAATCCTCCCCACCCAAGATTGCTTGTCCTCAAGAAATGCCAATTTTGGATGCTACAAAAAATTTTCATCTTCCCAAGTGGCTTCTCCACTAGGAAAATCCTTCCATAGTACCAAGTATTCCCTTATAGTTCTGCTTCTTAACCTCCTCTCCCGTGTCTTCAATATTCTTTATAGAATGAGAATAAGTTGTCATTCATCATCCAAGGGAGGTAATGTTTCTGAAACTGAAATATGATGCCCTATCAACTTATTAGACATGAAACATGTAATTTATTATGGATTTTACTTCTTGCTAGAAGCTCCAATTCATATGCCACTTCTTTAAATTTTTGAATCACTTTGTAGGGACCATAAAACATTGGTTTGAGATTTTCTGAACCTTTACCTTTTATGTTGGTTTGTTTGTAGGGATGCAACCTCAAATAAACCAAGTCATTAACTTGGAAGTGTCTCTCCACTCTATGTTAATCTGCATATTGTTTTTGTTGATTTTGGGTAACCTGCAAGTTATCTTTCAAAACCTTCAAAATTTATTGACTTTCTTCAATCCAATCCTTATTTTTTGGAGCTCTACTATCACCAAAGATGTGGTCAGTAAAAGTGGATGCATCGTGACAATAAAGTGCTTTGAAATGAGACATGCCAATGGACATATGAAAAGTAGTATTATAGCAAAACTCACTCAAATGAAACCATTTGATACATGCCTTTTGTTGCCCACTAACATAGTTCCTCAAGTATCCCTACAACCATTGATTTTCCCTCTCTGTTTGGCCATCAGTTTATGGATGATATCTTGTGCTAGGAGTCAAATTTGTCCCCACCATTTTGAAGAGTTCTTGCCGAAATGCACTAAAAAATATGCCATCTCTATCACTAACAATGCTTTTGGGAAGCCCATGCAATCTGATAACTTCTTTAAAGAATAGCTCAACCACTTGTGTAGCAGTGAAAGTTGTATTAATAGAAAAGAAATCAGAAAATTTAGAATCTTTAAGCAATCCATGTTGTAGGGACTATCCAGGACCTTGTTTATATTGCCATGGTAATAACCTGTGTCTTATACCTTTATCTCGTCGTATCCAGATCATCTCTTTTGTCCTGCAAAAAACAAAACAAAGCACAAAGAGCATCCACGATCGACCTACATTCTACTAGTAAAGGGGAACCACCTAGGTGCACCTCATGTGCTTCGTGACCCTATCATCTCAACATGGGAGCACACACATATATAGATATACATGTAAGGATTGATTATGACCAACCAACCTACTACATCAGGAATTTTATGTTCTAGTTCAACCTCAAGGACTTATTCCATCTGAACAACTTGCGTCCATGATCTTTTCCATTTAGACAACCTTCGGGGTACATTACATCTGAGTAACTTGTGTACCACACTAGGACTCCTTTTACACTCGGAAAACCCATATGAACTATTAAATTCGAGTAATCTACGTACCACGACATGGCTCATATTTACACTTGAATAACCTGTCTCAAGACTAATTACGTCCAAGGATAACCTGCGAGATTCATTAGGACTGATTGCATCCAAGGACAACCTACATGACTGATTACATCTGAGCACCCTGTTTCACCTAAATTTTTCGCACTTGGATAACCTGTCTCAGTTCACATGTGAGATATTATGCATCTATTATTTATAGCATAGAAACATATCAAAACTGATTACATCCAAGGACAACCTACGATCTTTTCCAGGACTTAATACATCCAAGGACAACCTATAGGACCGATTACATCTGATAAAACTACAATATTCACCAGACAAACTGTCTCTCGAGCTATGTTAGAACACATCACTCCCTCTTTCGATAGGTCTCATTCTTGATCACACCAAGTCTTTCTCTGAAGTACTCAAACTTCATTCTCGCTAGAGGCTTGGTCAACACATCAGATATATGCTCATCCATTGCCATGAACTAGAGATTCACTTCTCCTCTCTATACCATATCCCTGATATAGTGGAACTTGATCTCAATGTGCTTCGAATTTTCATGGAACACCGGGTTTTTATACAACTTCACGCAACTATGATTATCACAGAAGATACAAGTCACATCTAACTGGAGATCAAACAAGTCAGACAGTAGCTTTCAAAGCCACATTGCATCGCAACTAGCTGAAAAAGTGGTAACATGCTCTACCTTGACTGTACTTAGTGCCATGCGTTATTGCTTCCTTCTGAACCAGGAGATCATGCCAAATCCCAAACTGAAGCAACAAACTGAAGTGCTCTTCTTGTCATTGGTGCTACCTACCAAATCTGAATCGACATAACCGTGTAGGTTAATCTTCTGATTCGCATCATATTTGAGCCCATAATCCATTGTACCTTTGGGTACCTAAGTACATGATTTGCATCTATCAGGTGAACATGTCTCAGATCTATCAGAAACTAGCTCAGGGTGTTCACCACAAACCATATGCCTGGACTTGTATTCGTCAAGTACATCAATGAGCCAATCATATGACGATATATCGTGGCATAAATTGTATCAGATGAAGCATTACTCAGAAGCTTCAAATTAGATTGAATAGGTGTGGTTATTTCCTTACAGTCCAACATTCTGAATCTATTTAGAATCTCCACTATATACTTTCCTTAACCAAGGAAGATCCCATCTGCACTTTGCCACACCTCAATGCCTAAGATGTAGTGCATCATACCTAGGTCTTTCATCTTGATCTTTGTAGCAAGTCTCCTCCTTGCATCTTTAATGAGTTCCTCTTCATCTGTCAAAAACAAGTGATCGACGTATAGCAAGAGCATCACTAGTCTTCCATTTTCATTAGGAAGCTATCACTGGTCATCCACATTACTCTTGGTAAAGCCTAAGATCATTAGGATGCTATCCATCATGTCATACCTTGTCCTTGGTGCTTGTTTCAATCCATAC
This sequence comes from Pseudotsuga menziesii, assembly GCA_001517045.1. Classification (NCBI taxonomy): domain Eukaryota; kingdom Viridiplantae; phylum Streptophyta; class Pinopsida; order Pinales; family Pinaceae; genus Pseudotsuga; species Pseudotsuga menziesii. The sequence continues at coordinate 20,451 of LPNX010533159.1, read as the reverse complement.
AAATCCTTCTTTAATTTGCACACATGGGTCTTCCTGTCATGTGTCTTGAATCCCAATGGTTGTTCCACATACACTTCCTCCTCGACTACACCATTCAAGAAAGTTTTCTTTACATCCATTTGGTGTATCTTGCATTTCATAATTGCCACCAATGCAAGTATGGTCCTAATGGAAGTGTACATTTCCATGGGTGCACATGTCTTTTCATAATCTATGCCTTCTATTTGTGAGAAATTTTTTTCTATGAATCTTGCCTTATATTTCTTAATGCTGCCATCTGCAGCATGCTTGATCTTGTAGATCCACTTCGAAGTCACGACAAACTTCTTTTCCGGTATTGAAACTATCTGCTAGACATCATTCTTCATGATCGACTGATATTCCTCGATCATAGCATTCTTCCATTCTTTCTTTTCTACAACCTCATCATAGGTGGAAGGTTCTCTTTCAATGATGTCACAAAGTAGAGCCACACAACTATTGTAGGGATTTTCCCTTTTTTTCTCTCTCTATGTATTCCTTTTGGAGCATCATACCTTTATGCTTCTCGTATGAGATCTCGTGCCCATGTTGGTTTCCTCTTGTGGGATTCGTTCTCAAGGAATGTCTCTACCAACTCTTGTGGTTTTGTCATGTCATGATCTTCATGGTCTTCTGGAATTGCTTCTCCAATTTCCATATCTCAGGATTTTGTATCTTCATGTTCCTTGAACTATTGAATGGGTGTCCTCTTGGATCTGAAGTATGCCAAGTATTCATCAAAGGTTACATCTCTAGTGATGTCAATATTCTTGAATCCTTGGAAGTATATATGATAGGACTTTGATGTATCATTGTATCTTATGAATATACCCTTCTTCCCAGAAGGATCAATCTTGGTCCTTTTCTCCTTTGGGATATGTATTTACATTGGGCATCCAAATATTCTCAGGTGGCCAACTTCTGGTTTCTCTCCTGAGAAAGCCTCTTCTGGAGTCTTGTTGTCAAGTACTCGACAATGAGTACGGTTATGTACGTACACAAGTGTCCTTGTTGCTTCCGCCCAAAGGTGCATAGGAAGATCCTCGTCGTGTAGTATTTCTTTTCCTGCTTCTATAATGGTTCAGTTCTTTCGTTCCACAACCCCATTCTACTGAGGATTATAAGGAGTGATCAACTCCCTCTTAATCCCAGGTTCTATGCATTCCTTGAATTCTTCCGAGGTGAATTCACTGCCATTATCTGACCGTGGAGTCTTGATCTTCCTGTAAATTTGGTTCTCAAGCAAGGATTTATATTAGTTGAACTTACTGAAAACTTCATTTTTCCCTTTCAAGAAGTATATCCAAGTCTTACATGAGAAATCGTCTATAAAGGAAACATAGTACACATACCCGCTTAATGAGCTAGAAGACATGGGTCCACATACATCCGAGTGTACTATCTTTAGTATTCCATTAGCCTTGTTCTCATTGTTGGGAAATGTATTCTTCACATTCTTTCCTTACGCACATCCTTTGTAAATTATTTCTTGCTTTTCCTAGATCTCTGGTAGTACAGATATTGCTTTGCTTGCCATCGGTAGTGCTCTGTAGTGAACATGTGCAAGCCTCCTGTGGAACAATTCTCTTGGTTCAATTGACTCATGAACCAATGCTTATTCAGGTTTTCCCTTTATCTTGTACAACCCTATGTCTTCTTCTCCAATCACTATTGCATCATCTATTTTCTTCCCTTTAGGCCACATTAGAACTTGACCATCGACAGAAGAAACTCTCATTCCCTTTGCATCACGTGCATAGATGGATAGAAGATTCTTCTTCAAACTTGGAACATATAGCACATCATTAATATTTAAAGATTTCATGGATTCAATCTTGTATGAAGCTTCTCCACTCCCTTTTATGGCGTATTGGTAATCATCCCAAATTTTCACCTTGTGAGGTGACTCATGTTCAAACATATTAACGAATTATTCCTTGTATCTTGTCATGTGTTTAGAAGCTCCACTATCTAGAAGCCAATCATTGCTTCCGTGTGTGATAGTTCTAGTAAGCATTGAGATTAGCACACACTCTTCATATGAATCATCCTTCTTTCTTCTGAATCTTTTGTTTGTTGGTTCACCATCTTCGACAACATGAGCATGGAGTCTACTTTTCCTGATGGGACAATCTATTGCAAAGTGTCCCTTTTCATCACAAGTATAGAATCAAACATTGGAAGGATCTCTCTTGGTCTTCTTTTGTTTCTTGTCCTTATTCTTGTTGGGATGAAAGTTCTCCTTCTTCTCCCTCTTCTTGAAGTTTTTCTTGGTGTGAACTATGGTAGCTTGATCTTTAGTTGCTCCCATCTTCTCTTCCCTTGTCATGAGTCGAGCTTCTTCTTGTGCACTTTATTCTCGAAGTTTGATGAAAGAGATCAATCTCCTTCTTGCACAAATTCCTTGAATGAATGGGTCCCATGATCTAGGGAGACCATTCAAGGTAGTCATTGCAATTTCTCCTTCTTCGACATTCTCTTCAAATGATTCAAGTTGTTCTTTGATTTAGGAAACCCTGGTGAATTAAGACTATATAGTCTCATAGTTATGTATATTCACATTCTTCAACTGGTTCCTCAAAATCATTTTCCGGTTGATGTTCTTTCCTTTGAACATCTTTGTCAAAGCATCATATACTTCCTTCGGTGTCTTGAATGAAGACACATGGGGGATGAGGTTGTCCTTAATAGAACCTGAAATGATTCTCTTGGCCTTAGCCATGCTTCTCTTATGAGCATCCTTAGCCTCATCTCCCTTTGGTTCTGGAACTTCTTCAGTGATGTATTGATCCAAATCACTTTCTTCAAGGATCAGTGAGATTTTGTACTTCTATGCTCGAAAGTTATCAGTCCCTCCAATATTGTCCTCAAGCTGAGTATGGTGAGTCATCCTTTCAAATGAGAACCTCAAATGGAAATAGCAAGGATTTAGATTTTACCAATTTGAGGTGTCCGACCTGGTTCCAGAGCTTGTTGACCTAGGGTTTGTTAGAGAAACCCTAATTTCCAAACTTGGAGTTTGGGGATTCTGTTTGGACATAAATATGTGCTTCCTTGAGGCAATTTGCTCAACAAGGTCATTTTTAGGATACTGAGGTGGGAAGCCTCCGAAACTTGATGCCCTAGTTTCTCTTGGCACTAGTGGCAAGGTCAAAATTGAAACTTCTTCAAATATGAAACAACTTCCACCAAAAGATGTGCCCTACTGAGGAGAGTTATCCTAGCCCTCTTTGCTTGATGATCTTTGGAGAGAACACCTTGAACTAGGAAGCCCTAGTTTCCGCAACTACACAATGTCTTCTTTCAGAGAGGCTCTTATACCATGTTAGTTTTTCTAGATCTTATTAGCTTAATTAGGATCTTTGTATGAAAGAATAACAAGTACAACAAGATGCATAATATATAACATATACACAAGACACAAATATTTTCACCAGTGAAACCATAAAGGAGAAAAACTTGCAAACTTGCTTATAATAGTACAGACACAAAGACCGTGTCATAAGATGATCAATCCTAGTAATAAGAAGTATTCACCAGCTATCTATCTATCCTCCCTTGTCTCTCTCTCTCTCTCATGCAAACTTGAGTGAGTGTTAGGTGTGTATAAATGAGGGAGGGTGCCTCCCTATTTATACTAATCAAGTTACTAACCTTTACATGAATGGGCTGACTTGTTTCACTATCAGGGTCGACTTCTCCTAGAGAGACTCCAAATACACATTACATAATGTCACGCTGGGGACTATTTTCCGGACTTACAACCTCCAGATGCAAGCAATGCAAAGAAATAATTCATCAAAGTCATGATATTTTTTTCCTTACTTTGATCAAGAGAGGCTAAAGGATATCGTTGGTATTAGAGGTGATCCCGATGGTCTAGTCGAATGACCACATGTAGGTAGTCAGGGATGTGGTATGCATGGTATTTGTGTACTATGTTATAAGTATGTGGTGTACATATACATGTCATGATTTTGGTTTCATGGTCTCATTGATTATTTACAGCTTCATAGATTGAAAAATTGCATAGACTTGTACAACTTGATAAATTGCACAAGGTTCATCATGGATTTGTTGTATTATATTCCTACTTACATGACTCATGCCATATAGACCTGGACCATTATCTAGCACTCTATTTGGGATATGTATCTTGCATCTACCTTGAATCTTGAAGTTGGTCCTCCAAGGACATTAGTCAACACCCCAAGTTTTCATGGAACTTCCTAATGCAAGTGTTAAAAATAAGGTATAAAAATATTCCCATGCTTAATAATCCCGACAAATCCTAGTCTAGAAATCCTAGCTTACAAACCCTATAGCCAATCCTAGTAACCCTAGTTTGTACTGTAAACCCTAGTTTGAATTCTAAATCCTAGAAACCCTAGTGTGTAGCTTATAGACTAGTTTGTGTCAACTTCATGATCTATGAAAGTTGAGGTATTATATGCCCTTGTGTTAGTGAACCATTAAAATTGTAGCTATAATGGAGAGTAATTTTTAACATTTTCAAATGAAGCAAAAGAGATGTATCCACATGACATACTACATCAAGAGCATCCATTACTGACGATATTGGAAGACTTCTTGTTGTTGGACTATGGTGCATGATGGAACCAATCCTGTAACCCTAGTTTGTATCGTAAACCCTAGTTTGAATTCTAAACCCTAGAAACCCTGGTTTGTAGCCTAGAGAATAGTTTGTGTTCAAAATCCTAGAAAACACAGTTTGTAGACATTAACTATCATCTATAAATCACTAGTACTATTTATTCGATGTCACCATTGGCCAATATCTCGTATCAAACATTCAAACCTTAGAATGAAGGATACCACTAGTATTTTAATAAAATGAGATTGCAATCAGAAGAAAGAAGGTAATTACATCAATTGAGATGAAAGTTAATCACATCGATTGGAAGGAAGGGTAGTCAATTCGATATGGATGAAGCTTGATCTCTTTTAATTTAGATAATGTAAGTACAAGTGTTAGGAAATGATTCCCTAAATATTACAAAGTATGATATCACCTCTTATGAGTTATTATCCTTATATACAGATGAGGTTTCATTGTCATCCACTAATGAGTTGTTAGAGAGATCTATATCTAGAGGTGGTTAGATCGATGTACTACAAAGTGATACCATTGGATGAATACAAGTGTTGAGAGTGGCTTAATCCTTTTCCGCTAAGATCAAGTATCCTATGTTCTATTTATTAATATGCTATTAGAGCCCCTTTAATATTAATGGCTAGGTAGCAACTCCATGATAGTGATCCATGAAAGGTGAGGTATTGTAGCCCCTTGTGTTAAAGTGAACAATTAAAATTGTAGCCTATGATGGAGAGTAATTTTTAACATTGTCAAATGAAGAAAAAGAGAAGTATCCACATGACATACTACATCAAGAGAATCCATTACTGATGATATTGGAAAACTTCTTGTTGTTGGACATTTTTTAGTGATTTGTTTTTGGGGTCGACTTACAATCCTAGTAGTGATCTTCAATTTGCAACATAAATCTCCAGTTTATGGTATATATAATTGATATAGTTGTGGCACATATTTAATGACTCATAGATCTAATACATTAGTAAGAAATGTGAAGTTTATTGATAACAATGCATATGCTCTATTTAATTTTGTGAAGCTTAGGATCCTCAAGCATGAATGAATCCAAATATGAAAGAAGGTTGCAGAAAGAGAGAAGCATGCTGAAGGTCACCACCTGCAGGATTTCATGGAATTCTATTGAATCCCTACTCGTGGCTCGGATCGATGAACTATTGACTCCGTTGAATTCAGGACATTGGGATAGTGTTAGGGGTGTCCTTCTCCTATTGATCCATGGACAAGGGATCCTCTTTTAGCTCAACTTTGGAAACTAGGGTTTTGCTCAGTAAGGGAATGTAAAATTTTAGCACATAAGGGTAAACTTTAAAAATTCCTCAACCGATAACTTGTGGCTAGTGTTCCCACATGGAACCCACCTAACCATAATTGCATGACCCCCTAGAACCCAATTCTGATGCATGGTTGGAATTCTATGCCATGAGTAGGGATTCAACACGTGTCCCTAAAATCCTATAGGAGGTGATCTTCAACGTGCCATTGAATGATGACCATGGCTCGGATAGACGAACCATTGAATCCGTTGGATTCATGACATTGTGATAGTGCTAGGGGTGTCCCTCTTCTCTAGCTCCATGGACAAGGGATCCTCTTTTAGGTCAATTTTGGAAATGAGGGTTTTGCTCAGTAAGGAAATGTGAAATTTTTTCAAATAGGAGTCAAATTTGCAAATTCCTCAACCACAAACTTGTGGTTAGCATTCCCACATGGAAAATTCCTATACACACTTGCATGACCCACAAAAACCCAATTTTGATGCATGGTTGGAATTCTATGCCTAGGGTAGGGATTCAACCTGTGTCCTTGAAAGCCTGTAGGAGGTGAGCTTCAGCGTGCCATAGAATGACAATCGTGGCTCAGAACGATGAACCGTCTACTCCGTTGGATTTAGGACATTGGGATAGTTCTAGGGGTGTCCCTCTCCCTTGGATCCATGGACAAGGGATCATATTTTAGGTCAATCTTGAAAACTAGGGTTTTGCACAATAAGGGAATGTGAAATTTTAGCATATAGGAGTCACCTTAGCAAATTACTTGAACGAGAAATTGTGCCTAGTGTTCCCACATGGAACCTAACTAAAAACACTTGCATGACCCCCCTGGAACCCAGTTTTGATGCAAAGTTGGAATTCTATGCCCCGGGTAGGGATTCAACAGGTGTCCTTGAAAGCCTATAGGAGGTGAGCTTCAATGTGCCATAGAATGATTGTCATAGCTCGGATCGGCAAATTGTCGACATTGTCGGATTCATGAAATTGGGATATAGATAGAGGTGGCCCTATCCTCTGTCTCCATGGACAAGGGATCTTGTTTTAGATCAATTTTGGAAACTAGGGTTTTGTTAAGTAATGGAATGTGAATTGTTTGCATGTAGGGGTCAACTTTGAAAATTCATTGACCGAGAACTTATGGATAGATTTACCACATGGAACCTACCTAAATACACTTGTATGACCTCGTGAAACCTATTTTTGATGCACAGTTGGAATTCTATGCCCCGGGTAGGGATTCAACATGTGTCCTTGAAAGCCTATAGGAGGTAAGATTCAATGTGCCATAGAATGATGACCGTGGCTCGGATCGACAAACCGTCAACTCCGTTGGATTCAAGATATCAAGATAGAGATAGGGGTGGCTATCTCCTCTGGATCCATGGAAATGGATTTTGTTTTAGGTCAATTCCAGAGACTAGGGTTTTGCTTAGTAAGGGAATGTGAAATTTTTGCACATAGGAGTAAACTTTGAAAATTCCTCGACCGAGAACTTATGGCTAGAATTCCCACATGGGACCTACCTAAACACACTTGCATGACCCCTCATAACCCATTTTTGATGTGCGGTTGGAATTCTATGCCCTAGGTAGGGATTCAATAGGTGTCCTTGAGAGCTTGTAGGATGTGAGCTTCAACGTGCCATAGAATGATGATCGTGGATCAGATCGACGAACCGTTGACTCCTTTGGATTCAGAACATCAAGATAGATATAGTAGTGGCCCTCTCCTCTAGATCCATGGATAAGGGATCATGTTTTAGGTCAATTTTAGAAACTAGGGTTTTGCTCAATAAGGGAATGTGAAATTTTGCACATAGGGGTCAACTTTGCAAATTCCTCGATTGAGAACTTGTGGCTAGTTTACCTACATGGAACCTACCTAAACGCACTTGCATGACTCCTTAGAACCCAGTTTTGATGCAGGGTTGGAATTCTATGCCTCGGGTAGGGATTCAACAGGTGTCCTTGAATGCCTGTAGGAGGTGAGCTTCAACATGCCATATAATGATGACTGTGGCTCAAATCAATCAACCATTGGCTTTGTTGGACTCATGGAATTGGGATAGAGATAGGAATGGCCCTCTTTTCTAGATCCATGGACAAGGGATCCTGTTTTAGGTCAATTTCAGAAACTAGGGTTTTGTTCAGTAAGGGAATGTGAAATTTTTGCACATAGGGGTCAAATTTGTAAATTACTCAAGCGTGAAATTGTGGATACTGTTCCCACATGGAACCTGCCGAAACACACTTGCATGAACCCCCAGAACTAATTTTTAATGCACAGTTGGAATTCTAAGCCTCAGGTAGGGATTCAATAGGTGTCCTTGATAACCTATAGAAGGTGAGCTTCAATGTGCCATAGAATGATGATCATGGCTCAGATATCTATGTTTGACTAAGAGTTATAGATTTGATGCACACACAATAAGTATACCTTATTAATACATTTGTTCCTAGTATTCCTCTTATGATCGAAATATTTTACTGTACTACTGGGTAATTTTTTACACTAGAGCATAGAACAAATATAATTTAGAGAAACTTATAAAATAATGATATGGAAATAATAGGGCTAACAAAGTACACCAGAGTGTTATTGGATTAATTATTAGTCACATTCATCACATAAAGGTATTCGTCATGCAAAGGGTCAAGCTAGAGCACTAGGGTGTTGCTCATACTCTTTTTCCATACAATACCTGGATGTAAGACCTTTGTGTTCAAGTCCAAGTCAACCAAATACAAACTTGTGGACTCAAGTTTGTCACTTTCATTTTAGAAACATGCAGAACAATAACAATGAGTAATACTGCAACTAGTTAACAACTCAAGAATGGTCCTTTAAAGTATTCAAGTCATTTGTAATTATTTTTGGGGTATACTATTAAAGTTTAGGGTTAGTTCAGATTTGACACAGGTAAATAAATATACTTCAATACAGAAACATAAATATAAAATAAGACTCAAAAGAGTACTTCTCCAATCGATATAAACTATAATAAAATCACACATAGTTTTCATCTCTTTCAACTTTAGCACTCCATTGGTCACTGTGTTAAAGTCGGTCCTCGAGGTGATTCATCAAATGCCATGTACAGTAACAAAATTATAAAGTAATGTGAAGGAGATACAACAGTAAATAATCATAACCATTATTTTGAATCAACCTTATACTCAGATAATTTAGGTTTAATGTGTATTCCACATATTTGTTAGATGAAAGTCATCATGCCAAACACCAATTTCATTTATGTAGACCACACATCTGCATCACTTAGGTGTGTCAACTTCGTGCATCCTTTAAATGTTTGTTAGGTTGTTATGCGGGTAAGTTGATTTTGTATTCCACTTAGTTGGGTCAGTTGCTTAGGTGTGTTGGGTGCTTATGTGTGTTAGGAATCTTGCATTTTTGTGAATACAATTTAACATTATATATGCAATTGGAACATGGTCAAAAACAATTTAAATGTACATTGTTGTCATTACACATTGTTGTAACTGTGCATTGTTCTCAAATTTATAACTGATATCTCCATGCAATCGTAAAATATATCAAAAATTGGGAACATTACACATTGAAACATTCTTGTTGACACATGTATGATCACACATAAGGCTGAACAATGAAGATCTCAAGAGCCAATATGAAATATTGTTTATATCATGAAAGTTATAATACAAAAACAAAAGTCCCTTAGATGGCTTGTCAATGTACATGTATCAAAAACATCATTGATGTACATGCAAACAAAAGTACATTTGTCCTAGACTGCACCCCTAAACTCTATCTTCATCTTGTACACAAAAGTACTGATTTGTCTTGGACCAACACATCAAAACTCTAACTTCCTCTTGTTTTTTCCTGAATCTGATGCTTGTTTCCTTTTTCCACGACCACTGTGCATCTCTAGCGACTACAAATCAAGGACAATATTTCATGATCAGGTAACTGAACTAATACTGTCCAGCACTAACAAAGTTTGAAAATTTAAAATACAAGTCAATTGTACATAAAAAAAACTCGTTGAATCCATTCACGGTATAGATGCCTTTGGTGTCCTCCTCCTTTCAAAGAGTCTCTTTGGAATGCTTCTCTGTGAATACAAAAACTATGTCAATTATCTCAACAATTATCAACATGTACATGCATGAGGAAGTACTAACCAATTATGTAAATAATGAACATCTCATCGAAAAAATATGTTCTAGGGCATGATATTGGGTTTCTTCAGTAGCAAGAGGAGCCGTAGGTTGAACATCAACCTCAGTCACATGCACTAATGGACAAGGGTGTGTCTACATTCACCAAATGCTAAAATAGTTAGACATCGTGCATGTCCATACTCAATACAAATGAACTGTACAAGTACAAATATTCAAGTATATACCTCTGCGTGACTTATCCCCATTGTATATGCATCATTGACTGCAACATCAACAACCCCGCTAAGTTCTGTAACGGAGGACTCTACATATTGATGATGTAAACATGCGAAAATAACATTAAGAAAAACTAGTTGTGATGTGAATTGAAAGCTAACCAACAACTTCCATTGGAGGCTATGTGTACATTACCATGGAATTAGTAGGTTCATCCTCATGGACACCCACTCTTTTTATAGAAGAGGGTCGTGTGGTGTATACAACAAGCTTATCTACGTCTGGACTACGAGTAGATCCAAACCAAAGAGGTTGTACATGGATTTGCGTTGATGTTTGTGGTCATAAAGTGTTACCATACACTAGTACAAAATGAGGAATTAGCTACTATGTGACTAAAAATTCTAGTCACCACAGGTTTTTTGAGTGATTTACTACTAAATATGAGCAATTTTGATTGACCCAACTATAAACGACTAAAATTAACGACTAATTTAGTCACCAGTTAACAAATATGACTAGATAACAAGTGACAGAGTTAAAAATGACTAACATTAGTGACTAATTTAGTCACGACATAAAAAATGACTAGCTAGAAGAATATGAATTAGCCATTTATGTTAGTCATTTTTAATTGTGTCATGGAAAATTGCAATTTTGACAATAAAGTCAAAATTTTGTAAATTGTCTACCTTCTATTAGTAATATTGGTGCCATGCACCTCAATCTTCAGAGATCCAACAAAGCAATTGCATGAATTTTCTCTTGACCATCTTTATCCCTGCTGCACCATTAATGAAGCAAACCCGGTTAAGTGCGTGCCAAAGGAAAATTATGTTCCTTATACGTCAATTATGAATTAGGTACTAGAACTAGTACCATATCAATACCTAGAAGCATCATAGCTAGTTGTTGGTCCTTCAATGTAAGAGTCCTTACAAGTCCTATACTGAGGTGCTTTTGTAACTTCAGTATAAGTATTATGATCTGTGACCATCGAACTAGCTGCACTAGTCAACATAGCTTCACCAAGCTCAGTTCCTTTAAAGATCGTTGCAGTTGATCCAATTATAATTAAACTGGGGTGCTAACCCAGAACCAGTCTTAGATCCATATGCAGTACTATAAAGGGAGAGGCTCGACCCCATCTCCGAGTTTCCGGGAAATATTTTGATTCCTCGACCTCTTATAGGCCTCATGAACCTCTTTCGGTTAATTATAAATACAAGGATCATATAACTTGTCCCCTTTTTAGTGACCAAAGCACAAAATCACTAAAGGAACACTTCCATGGATACAAAAATTCAACATGTCATAATGTTGATGAGAAGAAATTAACAATCATAAAAATAAAAATAAATAATTAAACTATTGATCCAAAGTATCAGAATATAAACGTTGCAACAAACACACAAGGAAAAGGCGAGATAACAAGGACAACACATAAAGAAAAATATAGATAACAAACACGGATGCGGGAAGTTATAGTGTGAAGGTCGGGGAATCCAAAGAGTCTCGAGATGGTAGCAGGATTCAAATTTGAAGCCTTCAGAGCCCTTCAAAGGCCATTTTAAACGTCATAGAAGGCCACAAGGAATTTTACCATGCAAAAAAAAATTAGTTTCATTCCCAGCACTTCAATAATGAAATTGAGTAAGCCTCGGTAAATTTGCAACAAAAGGGTAGCTACAAAATTTGCCTATCCAGGGATTCAGTGGACTATGGGAGATTCGAGACTTAGAGTCTTCCCAAGTGCCCTTGAATAGTCAGATCATGGATGAGGATCTCAGTCCCAATCGACATGGACCACAGTGGGCCACTAGGCTTCCTAGTGCCAAGTTCAAGTCGGTGAGTCAGGACTGTGACTCACGATTCGATGTTCACTTTCAAAGCTATACTACATGAAATAGGTCAACCTATAATGTGTGTGTAAGGTGGGTTCCATGCCTTATGTTTGTCATGAAAATGATAGTCCCTACCTTGGCAAGTGAGAAGCCATTTTTCATAGCTGAGTGAGAAGAGAAAGAGAGAAATCTTGTCCCTTAATACAACAAATATCATAGGAAGGCCGCTGTACGAAGTCTCTTAATCTACAAATGTCCTCCAATGAAATAAGCCCATTATATCAAATATGTTTGCCTCTCCTAGATGGGAGGGCCTTGTTTGAATATACCGACCCTAACCATAACCTGTTTTTTTATTAACCACCATATATTAGAAAATCATTAACACATGTATGCATGCAATGGAAGGATTGATTCCTAACCGAGAAAAAAATAAGTGACTAAGCTTCGCCGGTTCAATAGGTTTCCCTAATATTAATACTAGTGCAACACACACTTGTAGAGAATGTCATATGTAAGGGCCCATTTGCTATAGTTAAATTGAGAAATCCCTTACAATATCATTGAGGTACTTTGATTTGAGGATACATTGGGGTTTTGTGGGACACACCAAGGCCATGATTCCAACTTTTCCTAGTAAAAACAAAGCTAACATAGGTATAAGCATTACCCTAGTGCCTTAAACACAAATGATATTTAATATTGAACCTTCAACAATGAAGATAATAACAAGCAATGTTGTTGTACTACAACATCTCCATGTTAGAAGAAAATATTGATGACATATGTATCTTGCCTAACTCTCTAACAACTTCCATGAATTTCATATACAGTGATAAACTAAACACAAATATTTTATGAAAGACTCCATCTCAACAAGTTAAATGTCTTGAATATAAAATAATTAAAACACAACCTCAAATCTTTCCACAAAAGACCAAATTCACCTTCAATGACGTGCCAAAAAGAGAGCGACATTTAAAAGTAGCATCATATAAATATATTAGAAGGAAGAAAGCAAAAGTAGGGGCTGAGATTATGCTTATACAAGATGATTAGATTCCCAAGAAGAGAATTTAAAACAAAGAACCTAGGTGGAAATGGAGGAATACTCATTGATACCGATATATGTCAACCCTCGGTCTTAGAAAATGTTGAAAACCTGCAGAAGGAGAAGATGGAAAGTTACCCATTATATAAAAACCGCCCAATTCAAAGGGAGGGCCCTTCGCTACTTTATCCTTTGTGGAAAAAGAAATACAAAGCCCTTTGATGTGATTTGTGCTATCGTGGTGGCATACATTGGTCGTACTGAATGTCGGCTCTTATCATTCAAACCCTTTTTCTCATTTACCATTTTCAAATGTCTATGGGGTCACTCTCACCATTGCCAAGCACCCAAGAAACGAAGGAGGAAGAAGCGGAGGACCAGCAGAAGTCTGAGGCCAAACGTTAAAAGCGGGTAGGAGATTCAGATCCACAAACCTATTTGGAATTTTATTGAATTTTCAATGCTTTTTGACATCACCATTGATAGCTGGATCCATGTGTCAAGCTTTATCAGTTCAGTATTCTTGTATCAGAACTCCCATTTTCAACTCTATGATTAGAATTTATTTTTATAGCAGACCTAGTATGGATTAGAATAATCAATTTCCAACACAATGAATCTGAACACGAGATTTAACAGACCTCTATGAAAGACTGCTTTCACAACTTATAATAGTGATTTACCAGTGAGCTCAGCTGGGTTTTCCGAGACCAACCAATATTGTATTGATTGCCCTTTGCTGGCTGATTACTTTTATTTATATTGTAAGCCATTTAAATAAAATCTGTGGCCGATTTTTCCGGTGGGTTGTTCCTGCTTTTTTTTATGGGCTTGAGGGCCATCTACTTCTCCCATCCTCATAGTACATCCTCCCCTGCAGCTCTACATTTTCTCTGTATCATTAATGGTTAGCAGTAGGGCACATGGTGAGGGTCCTAATATCTCTGTCTATCGTCCCCCATTGGCATCGGGGCCAATAATCCGGCTTCATCCTAAAGTATACCATTATATCTGTATTTCTTGATTGGGATACAATGAGTAGTTTTATGATGGCCTCTATTAAGTGCATGAAGGGACTCGATTATTGAGTACTGTCTAATATCTATGGTTGTTACAGATTTGCAATATGTAGTTGAATAGCTCTCAGAACAGTTTGGTCTAAATGGCCAGGGACTTAGGGTTTACCAAGGTTACTTCGAGGTTTAAGAGTCAGAGTTCTTGGAGACATTTATTAAATTTGTAATCTAAACCGATGCTTATAAGATGGCTGAATTGGGCCTCAATACATTGGCAAGTTAGAACTGGGGCCTTGATCCACTGGCAAGTTCATATCCAGGTTACCCTTTTTTGAACCCCTTGATGACAGGACAATCGCCTCGTACTGGTTGGTATAGTTTCTTAGTATAGTATCTCAGCTAATTATCAGAGCAATCCTATTCATATCTATTTCCGGCAGTCCAAATTACTGCATCTGTGTTTGCCAGTTTGGCAAGCAAAAAATATTTGAAAGCTGTTCTATACAAGGAAGTTGATCATTTTTGGAGCAAAAACTTTCAAATATTTATAAAATTCGAGTACAATAAGTAAAAAAGTGCAGTATAGTATCTTGAGCAAAAGGTGAGGATCAGGTCTTCAATTGGCAATGTAGCACCTGTTGTAAAGATTTTTGTTTCTCATTAGTTTCTTTATCCTTTGAAACAACAACATTAGCTATAAGACTGAAAGAGATTTTCTCCAGGTGAATTTATGGAATTCATTTGATAGAGGTAAATGATAGCTAAATCTAAGAACAATTGGAATCCAAGAGAATTAATAGTCTTGACACTTGGGCATAGGCTCTATTGGACTCGAAAACAAGGGAAATCAGGTATGGCAAACAAACAGAAGATTAATGTTCTCTTGTTTAGAACTTGTGTTATTAGTTGAGTTGCTGTGGTTTCTGACCTGTTTTTATTGCACCACTTAAATTCAAACTGTAAAGATTCTGTAAAAAGTGGCAATTTTCAATATGATTTTTGAACATGAGCATTGACCATTTCATCACTGTTGCATTGGCATAGATATACAAGATCTGCATCGACCATGGCAAATCCATCAGCAGCAATATTATTTTTTGATTGGGCCAAATGAAAGCAGTGAAAGATATTTATGAACAGCCATTGTTATGAGTTCACGAGTCAAAGTAGACCTCATGGAGGCTTACAGCTACATAGACTGAAAATAGTACATCTAATCCAATGGCGAAATCAGAGACATCAGAAGGAAGTTTAAAATGCTTATTAGAGGGAGTTAGCTCGAAAATGTCGTCAGGGGCAGAGATTTCTCAACCAGCAGAAGAAGATAACTTTGAAAAATCATCTCTTCAGACAGCTTCTAAAGCAGGAGGAGGTATTTTGAATAAACAAATGAATGGAACATGTAATTTATCGATATATAATACACCTAGCTTGGCAAAAGATGTACAGGCAGCAAGTGGAATTCATGAAGTTGAAGCAACTTCTTTGAAACATTCATCAAGGGAAGTGGGAATTTTTCAATCATTAAGAGCAGGTGCAGCAGGAAAATCTACCTTGAAAAAGCCATTGAGGGTGGGTATTTCACGGTCATTTGAAGCAGGCACATCAGGAACAGTCACATTGAAACAAGCTTTACGAGTTTTGACACTTGCTCAGGCTTCAGAATTAGCTTCTTTGAAACGACATTCAAGACCACCAGGCAGTTCTCAGTTATCAGATGCAGGCGCTATAAAACAATTATACAGAGCTGTAGTTATTCCTGAGATATCAGAACCGAGCACTTCTAAAAATGTAACTCGGGTGTGGGGCACATGCCAGGAATTAGAAGGTGGCAGTCTAAAGCCATCACTGAGAGGAAGCAGTCATTTTGAGATGTCAGAAGCATGTTTGTTGAAGCTATCATCTGTATTTGGTACATCTCTTTCATCTGTAGCGAGTACATCAAAGGCAAAAGGTGATAGTTATCAATCTGGGGAAGCTAGACCATTAAGCTCATCAGAAGCTGGCCCTAGCCAAAAGAATGAAGGGACACATGAACGTGGCAACGAAGATACATGTGACACTTCATTGCCGGCCAGTGTTAGTCTTAGCTCTCAGTGCAGTATCAACAACACTGATTTTGTCATTGAGGCAATCAGTAGTGAAAATTGTAATAGTGCTAAAATTAGCACTGGTAACAGCAGTGAGGGTAAATCTAGTGTAGTAAAGACTATAGAAGGTTTAAAAGTCAGCGACAGGGCAGATTATGTTGAAATTTCAAAGAGTAGTGCCAGCAGGGGTAGCAATAGCAGTGGGGTGAGTGATGAGAGCACTTGTAGTAGTTTAAGCAGTAGTGGCAACAAGCCTCATATGTCAAATGATTCATGATGGGAAGCTATTCGTGCTGTTCAAAAGAGGGATGGATGTTTGGGGTTGAACCATTTCAAGTTGGTGAAGCGATTAGGGTGTGATGACATAGGTAGTGTGTATCTCACAGAGTTGGCTCGTACAAAGTGTTATTTTTCCATGAAGGTGATGGAAAATGGGCCTTTAGTAAGCCAGAAAAAGATGCTTAGAGCTCAGACTGAAAGAGAAATACTTCAGATGCTGGATCATCCATTTCTTCCGACATTATACACTCACTTTGAAACTGACAAGTTCTCATGTTTGGTTATGGAGTATTGCCCAGGAGGAGATCTTCACATACTCCGATAGTGGCAGCCAGGAAGAAACTTCTCAGAACAAGCAGCACGGTATGAGATCTCGCTTGTGTAATTCAGCAAATTCCTTGTTTCATGTTTTTAACTCTTAGTTTGGCAGAGAACCATAGTTACCAGATTTGACTTGGTGAAAAATGTGCTGAGGCAAGAGTTAAGTTTGATTTGACTAAGGAAAAACTTGGCAAGTACAAAATTATAAAACCCATGAATATAACAATTTTTGGCTCTTTGCATAAGTTAACATAGTGAGTTTTTGTGTGGGCTGTGGGTCAAACCCATTGAACCTGATCAATGACCTGTAAGTACTTGTGGGTCAGTGCTGGGATGAATATTCAAGCATGCTGATGAGTTGTAATGATCCATTTTGCTGGCGATTCAGATCAAATATACAGGTCATGGGGTTGACCTGAGTCTTGTGATGAGTATTCAGAGAACATTGGTCAGCTAAAGTTCGATTTTGTGACTAACATAGCTGAAATGATTGCAGTATGGCCTCCTCAATTGAAACTCTAAATGTTTCAAAACGGTTTTGTTTTACTTTGATGTCACAACACAACCTGTGCTTAAAACCAATTCAGCTTCTTGACCAACCAACATTGACTCCTAGATTTTTTAGGAAACTTTGAGCCATTTTTAAAGCAAAGAATACTTGAAATTTATTGGGCAACTAGTCAGCCTACTAAATTGGATACTCTGTTCCTATATCAACAACTTGTAAGCTTGTTTAGACATGAATAAGTTGGCAAATGGGAGTTTTGTGTTGCTTAAAATAAGCCTTGTTGTCATTCTTGTCTTTTGTTGCTTTTCTCTACTCTCTAGTGAAAGATATGGTTGGTAGCTATTCAAGCTTATTTTGTGTCTATTTATAGATTTTAGGGGATTCTACTGGATTTTAATAGCTTTAAAATGTAATAGGCTGATTTAAGCTTTGATCAATGTTGCTAACTTGTTATTAACTTATCTGTAGTGATGCACAAGCAAGAATTGAATATATAAAAGTTTCAATATAGAACAATGATTCAAACAGTTATCTCCCTCTGATGAAAATTATCTTTCTGCCAATATGTATTTAAAATTTAAGTCTAGCTTAAACACAAAGGATCCTTCTTGCTATAAATGTGGGAGCCCAAGTGTCTATCCATGTATAAGTTATAGCCGTTGGAAGGACCTCTGAAGCTGTATTCATGAAATGATATCAAGAGAATCTAGTGCGGTTATTTATATTGCTTGTATTGAGCTGTCAAAGCTATAACAAAATTGTTTTCTTCAAGTTGTTAAAGCTTCACAAAATTAACTCTTGGTAAATTATTAACGTGTAGTACGGATGATGTCCACAGCTCTCAGAAACTGGATTGCTGCTGTTTGGACCTTCCTTCTCTTGTTTGTTGACATACTGTCACATTAGAATGACTGGATAAAATTAATTGCCTTGACAAATTTTTGATGATGGGAAGGACAGTTAGTGTTGCCTACTTTCAGAAAAAATGGTTGTTTCTTTCACATTCTACTTCATACAGGTCTAGAAAACTATATTTGGTCTTGAGATGGTTTGAACTTTGCACACAACACAACTTTTTACATGGTGGTCTTATTTTTCCTTAATCAATGGTTATATTCATAGGAAAAATTTATATACTTTTTAGTAAAATAGGGTGGCTATAGGCACACTGATAAAATTTCAAGTCTATGTTACCATATCCTTATGCTGAAGCCAAATACCACTTTTTAGGATGCTTGGATCATTACTTTATCTCTTAGGAAGTTAGGACCCATTTTTAAAGAGGATCTCACAAGGGAGATGAATCTCATGATAGAACTTGTCATTTGTGTTTGACATTCAATATTTTCACACTAAAAATTGTTAGGTGTAAATAAGCATTTCACCTGTATTCATGCCACCAGTATTCAATACTTACATTTACGCCACTAGTATTCAAGCTACCACACACAACTGCCATATCTCACTATTGTACACCTTGTGCCTTGCTGTTGTACACTTTGTGCCGTGCTGCTGTACATCTGTGCCCCATGCGATCTCAACAGCGCAGCCACAATCGTTGTTTGTACGTCCTATGTCCACCAGCGTTGTCACATTCTCTTATAGCCACCACCGTACACCGTATCAATCCTCTAATGCTGTACAGCATTCAAACTCAATTGGTCCGATGGTCAATTACCATATAAGCAAGAATTATAACATTTAAGGACATTGGATTTTGTAACGAGGAAGAAAATGGTGACCATTGACGAAGTCCAAAGGGATGTTTAGATTTATAGAGGTGAAGTAAACCCCCTCAAAAATCATTCCAAGAATATTGAAAAAGAGCAAAAGGAATTGTAGGGAAAATTAACCAAGCAAAGTGATCCCCTTAGCCTAGGTTCTATTTGGGGAATATTATTTGACAGTGTATTGACTCCAGTGTTATTGATTTTATTGGGATGCCACATTTTCTTCATCTCCTCATTAGGCTTCTCACTGTGGTGCACCTTGAGATGCTCCCTCATCCCCATTTGGTATTTGGTTTTTGTTGAGGATGGGTAGTGGTTTTTTTCATCTTCACCATCTTATGTTTGGCATTGACATTGTATTTAAATTTTATATTGATTATTGTTACTTTTGTTTAGCCTTTTTGCCTTTTTGTAGTTTAATGAGAGGAGTTTTCACATTCCCACTATGGATTTGCACTGGATTGTACCTTTCAGTCCCATTAGCCTACTTTTGTGGTCATTATAAAATGTTATCTTAGTATCTTATCTTATTTCTATTTTTCATTTTCTAACTCTCCAATCCACATGATCCAAATAGGATATTGTACCCTTTACATCCCACATAGCTAGGTGGAATATTATCAAATTTGGAATACGATTTCTTTACATAGCTAATGTAAAAATACAGTATGCATTTTTGCATGAGCATTTAATTAATGTGTCTACCAAAAGAAAGAGCACTATTGGGTTTTACCCTTTCAGATAGACCTTGTCAGCAACTTGGAAAGACCTTAAAGTGCAATGCAACCAGATTCAATTTTGTCCTTGCTCATTGCTTTCCATATCCATTTTGTGGCCATTCAATTCATTCTACATCCTTTCCAACATTCCCATTGAGATTTGGGTCTTCTACTTATTCAATTCTAAATCCATGGAATCAATGGGCCATGGTCCATGACCATACATGGCCTTGAAAGGAGGCACACATACTGGCTCATGCCTACTATTATAATAAAAGAATTCCACAAATGGAAGCCTTTCTTCTCACAGAGTTTTCTTATCAAGCCACATGAGCTCTTAACAAAACAATAGCTCTCTAACTCTTTCTGTTTGCACATTGTTGGGCACTGTTTTCGACCCCTTTTTGCCTCTTATATAACCCTCATTTCCTTCATAAAACCTCCCTTTTTGACTAAGAGCTTTAAAGTTCATCTATAAACCATAGTTAAAAAGGTATTATGTCATTTGCTTATTAATAAATTGAGTTTTGTAATTTTTTAGGCATTTTAACTAGGATTTTTGCTTAGACTACGGGATGTACTA
>LPNX010533141.1:404305-445705 GCA_001517045.1 Pseudotsuga menziesii | reverse complement strand
TCATATTGTTAAACAATAGTGTTATTTCCTTTGCAACCTTGTCTCTTATTTGTCGTGTGTGATTAATTGTGTTAGAAATTTTGACTGCTATGCTCTGAAACTATCCAGATGGTCGAGCAAAAGAGTATCGTTCTGGCTTCTTTGTATACCCAATTTTGAGGTATTTTTTTTTTTTTAAATTCACTGCCGTCGCTTAAGCGACGGTTCTAGATGTCGCTTATCCGACGCTTACTTTTTATATCCGTCGCTTAAGCGATGGTTCTTCATGTCGCTTATCTGACTCTTAATCTTTATAGCCGTCGTTTACGCGACAGTTCTTCATGTCGCTTATCCGACGCTTAACCGTTATCTCCGTATCTTAACCCACGGTTATTTATGTCGCTTAACCGACGCTTCTTCTTTATCTCCGTTGCTTAACCGACAGTTCTTCATGTCGCTTAACCGACGCTTGCATATAACCAACGGTAAACTTAGGTGTCGCTTAACCGACGTATTAGTAAGATGTCGGATAATTGATGACACTCCACCGACGCTTAAAAAAAAATCATAGTGTCGTACATGCGACAAGGAAGTGTCAAAAATTCGACAATACGGCCGTCGGATTTTTGGTCGAAATGTAGTAGTGTGACAAGTATCCAGGCCACCCTGCACAACTTAGTAACTTTGAAAGAAAAATCCGCCTCCAGAAAAGTACCAAGAATATTGCCAATGCAGGTGAAATGCTCCTTAGACCAATATTGTCTCGGTAAGCCTGGAAGCCGAACCCAAATCGGCACTACGTATACCCTTTAGCAAGAGGCATCAAAGGTTGGTGTCCATAGTTTAAGCAAAACAAGACATTATTCAATTGTCTAGTTTCTCGCTAGAACCCAGTCTACGTGCTCCTATTGGGAGAAATTAAGAGCAAACTATCCCCTGGTCAAGCCCTCCAACTCAGGGATCACCTCCAAATGACCATCCCATGAATCAGTTAACCATTTCTCGATCACCAGAATCAAAAAGTTCTTCCCAATAATCTTTCCTACCACAGTCAAGGAAGCCATATGAACAATTTGTGACCACCGGATGTCCTCTCCCAACGCATACGAACATGCCACCCGTCTCTTCTTAACAAAATCCTTTCGACGCCTGTTGCCACCACGATCCCCAGCCCTATCCCCCAGTGGTTTAGAACCTCCTCTAGAATCACTTATGGGAGAAAAACCAACCGCATCAAGGTATTCATGCCCCTTCGTGGCCTTCGCCGGAATAGGACGCCCAACACCCTGTTTAGAAACCTCCTCTCCATGTAGGGCCCAACCCTCAGCACCAGAAATCACAGGGTTCAACTGGTCCACCGAAACCACAGGAGGATTAAAGCAACTTCCCGAAGAGGATTCCCCTACCATAGGAGGGTTTGTACTAAAAAAAAATGCTTCTCCATCCCTCGATAACAGCGCAGGGTCCCTGTGAGCACAAAGAGGAGTTTCGGCGAAAAAAAACGACGGAGAGAAACCCCCCCAGATCCGTTTACAAAGTGGCTGGAAGAAACCCGTCGCCCCAGTTGTTTTGTGCACTTGAAGAACCCAGCCCAAAACCGCCCGTGGAATAGTGAAAACTCCCTTCCAGCACCGGATCCACCAAATAATCAACCGCATCCTCCAAAACCATGTTGTTTGCCGACAAGGACCCAAATCAGAAAAAAGTTAACAGAAACGTTTGGTAACTCCTAGGCTTAAGCCCAAGATACCATCCCCGGTCAACAACTGCCAAAGAAAGCAAAGCCCCAACACTCCAAACCATTCACAGGTAAACAAACATGAAGTTACCCCGAACAGGAAAACCCCACTGACATCCTCAAGTCTTTGAAGACGATAGCACAAACAAAAACTCTGAGAAGCGTTAATCCATACAGGTGTAAAGCACAATCATTCACCTGACATCCCAATCAATACCTGTCAGGGGTAGTTCAACGCACAGGCTGAGGCCCGGCCGAGCAAACCCTACCCCTGCACTGTACAGAGCTCCCCATCCGAGATATCACCCCAATTCGGGTTACCTAACATTGTTTTCTATTTCAACAAAATACAAAAAAAATCATTTGTACACTAAGAATAAATTCAAATAATTTTACTTATAGAAATTTAAAAATGTATTCACAAAATTCAACTATATGCCAAACTCTTCATCAGGTAGTGTTCTAAAAGATATATTTTCTAAATGTGGTCATGTACAAACACACAAACATCAAAAAATGACCCTAACGTATGACTTTACTTTAAATTTTCATTCTTTCAACTTAAATTTGATGTTAAGAGTTGTATTTTTCATCAAACATTAGTAGAAATACACACACACACACACACACACACACACACACACACACACACAGACGTGCACGTGCGCACACACACACACACAAGGAACAAATTCTCGTAAAACCATCTGTGTACTTCCCCATGAATCATGTATGGTAAACAAGGTAAACCCTCAACCTTGATGATGGGGCCTAACCCGACGAGGACATCAAGTGAGTCCCTTAACATTCACATAGATAACCAACCCAAGGAATTGACCCCGTGACCTCCTACTTGCAGCTCACAACACTCAACCCATTGGGATTATATATATATATATATATATATATTTCACTGTGGTTCACGACTCGAGAGCTCACTACATCCACACATCCAATCCAAGGGGCCCACCTAAAGGGGCCTCACCCTATCGAAACCACTTATACTATGAAACGAGAACTTTATACTAAGAATGAGAACTCTAAGCATAAAAACGACGATTTTTGCATAAAAACACCAGAAACACCCCCAAATAGAAAATTGTTGATACGGGTACACATGTTTTTTTTTCGGGGTTAAAAATAGAGCCATGGCCTAAACATCCTGTTGTCATCTCACATATCACATAGGGTTACCAATAATACACATTAATAACATATATACATAACAGAGACAAGAGACAAGAACTAGTAAGCAGAATAAAAGATTATACTATAGTGAAAGGGTCCATACAATACAGAGAACTGAACCGAGTTCTCATCTGGCTCAACAACCTAATATATATGAATTACAAACAGTTACAAATAACTACTTGTCGTTTTGGCGAACCGACACGATCTTATGTGGCCGACTTAACCTTTAATTAGTCAGCTGACCGACTTAGTCAGCTGATTGACTAAGTCGGCTACCATTCAAGTTGGCTTACTGACTTGCTTCTCTAACATCTCCCCCACAAAAAAAATGTTTCTTCGTCCCGAAGAAACAAGGTGGTACAAAAAAAAATTCTTTGCCTGTCTTTAGGTGGTTATTTCTGTGCTTCGTCTTCATGGGTTGTGAAGTCTAATTGCTGGTCTTTTCTGCACACAGAATTTGACAATTGCTTCAGCTGTCACTTCCAGCTGATGTTGAAATGCTGTCCAACTTTGCAGTATTTTTTGGATGTCGATTGTTAATGTAGTCAGACTTGATAATATCGATATGTTTTCTTGAATGGAGAGTTCTGCTATGTTCTCCATGTCGAGACCCATAAACTGGTCCTTTTCTTCTGCTGTCTCAAAAAGTCGTCTCATCTGCGGGAAAATGATGTCTAATTTTTCTAGATTTGGAATTGGTTGTTGCACCCATTGGTGTGCTTGTCGCTCGTGCTTTTGCAACTTGGTGGTTTCGAGCACAATTTGATTTTCAATTGTGCTCCTGAGTTCTACCTCTGTGCTTTTTCTCTTTTCAAGCGCTTGGATTTATTGTCGGGTTTGTCAAACGCGGCTGATAGAATTTCCCATAATATGCAGGCCAATCTCTCAATACTTCTTCTGTAATGACTGACTCCTCCATGTGATCTCGTAGTACCTTGTATGCTTCTGCAAAAGCTGTGTGCTGCTGTGTCAGCAGTCGAACTGTTTCTTCTTTCTACTCCTCTTTGGTATCCTGCCTTTGTGCCTGTAGTGCTGACACCATGCTCTCAAATAGCTGATAAGCCTTTTCTAACGGCTTGTCGGTGTCGACCACTGTTGGACCTAGTATCACAGATTGTACCAAGTTTCTGCATTTGTTAAGGAACTCGACTTATTCTTTTTGGTTCTCGTCGAGCTCCCTATGTCTGTTCTGGCTTCTTGTTTTTGCTTCAATTTCCAATGATTCCAAGAGTTGCCCTAATTCTCCATCCGTCAATTTAGTTGGATCGACTACAATGGGCAACCCAAGTTGACTGATGTGGACCATTATTGTCTGGCTTTGATGGTCCTTCTTCTTTTTGTCTTTATTTCTTCTGTGCTTCTGCTGCTCTGCTTGCTTTGGCACCTGTGTACTTGTAATAGACAAAATTGGATTGTCTAGTTGCTGGATAGCAGTAGTCGATGGTATTTCTGGTTGCACTGGTTGGATAACTGCTGTAGCTGGTTGGTTGGATTCAAAGGGTCTAGATGCGGTTGCGGTTGGTGCTAATGGTTGTGGTGGAGGTGGTTCAGGTGCAACTGGTTGGATTAGAGACTATGGGTGGTGAAGCGGTGGTGATGGTGTTGGTGAATGGTCTGGTGTGATTGGATTAGTGGAGATATGGTTGGGTGAGGGGTTGTGGGTTTGTGGAGGTGATTTTTCCTGAAGGTCAGAGAATAGTTCCTCGATTTCTAGACTTATGTCGTCCATGTCCTCTACTTCCCCATCTCCAGTCGGTTCATTGGTTGGTGGGTTGGGTTCGGGGTCGGTCGAAATGATCGATATGGTCCGACTTGTGACAACTTCAGCTTCTTTGTCGGGGTTTCTCGCAAATGTTGAAGTCACAATTGCAAAAGTCCTCGACCTTTGGATTACTTGGCCAGGTTGGGGAGCGGTTAGTTTGGATCCACCAGCTTCAAACAAAGGGGCTTTGGTGGTGAGCTTTTGAACCGACGTGAGTAACCCAAGCAATTTTTCAATGTATGCCTGGAGGTCTCTGTCGTGGTCGAACTTTTCCTTCATGGTCTCCGACATAGCATTCTTGCATATGTCGAGTGTGCTTATGGAAGGCTGTTCTGGAATTAGCTCTTGTGTGATTTTGGTCGGAGACGGGGGTGGAGGTGTAGACACGAGATCCACAACATTTTCAGTCGTTGAAGTGTTTGTGCTTTTCGCCCTCTTTGGCCAACCTTGTTGTGCCCCTGCTTCGACAAATATTTGGAACTATGTTTCCACCGGTACTTTGTTTGTTGTGGCATATTCTATAATGTCGCATGCCGTGGATGCTAGTTCTCCTCGTCTTCTGAGGACTCGAGAATGATAAGCTTGCACTTACCTTTCCCTTGCTCCTGTTCCTGTGTTTTCTTCCTTTTTCTTGAGGCTGCTATCTCCTTTGACAATTTGGTTATGTTTTCTTTGGTGATAGCATACTTTGGATCTTCAGTGTTTATTTCTCCCCCCTATCTTCAGTCGAGACAAGGCTTTCTTTAGCTGGATTGGTTACCAGCTGTCCTGTTTGTGTCTCTTCCCTTTGTGCTGTCGGAGGTTTGATTACGATTTGTAGTCAGTCGGTGCCTTCGATCGGTGTCTCCTCCGACACAAATGTGCTGATGTATAGGTTGATCTCGTAATCTTCCTCCTTCTCCTGGCCTGTCAACGACTCCTTTATCGAGAAATTTATTTCTTTTTCCCTTGCTGGTATCGACAGTTTTGAACCTGTCTGTTGAGCTAGCTCTCGAAAAATCTCTTCGACTGTTGGGTAATATTCGAGAGATCTCGCCTTTGCCTTGGCGCCTTGCATGTACCATACCACGGTATGGTCGAGTTCTAACTGGATGTGGTCATTTTTGGGCAAACTTCCTCGGATGTTCTAGGGCACCCTCCATCTGGTCGTGTGGACTTTCAGCTGTTGGAACCATATTTTGAACAACACTTTTCCATTTGCAAGTTCTTTTAGTGTTCCACTCTGGGAGAACGGTTTGAATCTCCACATATGAAATTTTGTCGGTTCTTGAAATTGCTTATCCTTGACAGGGCACAAGGAGTACATTACTATCCATAACATTAGGGATGGAAATATAATAATTCCTCCTGACTCCTGCCATTTTTTGCAGATGCCTTTGAGCATGTCGATGACATACTCAGCCCATCTGTATATCTTTCCTGTGTGGGCAATGTTATCCACTGCCTCCAACATATCTAGTTTGAGGTCGATTCCTCGACCTGTCGGTGTAAGTGCAGTGGCTATGATTTTGGCCATTATTTGCGATGTCCTAGTTTGTATATTGTTACAGTTTATTATCGGTCAGTTGTTCCTTAGGGTTTTTTTTCTGTCGGTTTTACAAATTCTTTGATCTGTTTTGCAGTTTCGACCAAATTCTCATTTTGGGGTTCAAAGTTGAAGTCTTTGATAAAATTCTCTTTAATTTCATGCCATAGAAATGTTTCACCCCGAGCTTCTTCCATATTGTACCATTTGTTTGGTAAGTCGGCGAATGTTGATGGAAATAAGTGTGGCCATGTACGTTCATCTTTATATCCAAGTTTTCTCCATTCTTTTTCACATGTCTTTGTATGGTTTTTTGGATCCTGTCCTTGGGTAAATATAGGTATCTGAGCCTGGTTGGTTAACTTCTTTCCTCCAAATATTTCTACAAAATAAGTCGAAGCTGTTGTCCATGTCTGTAGTCTTTAATGATGGGTATCTCACCATCTAGCATCTTGTCCTATAAAAGTTTCTACTAAACTTTGCAGTCAGCCATGTTCACCAATGTTCCTAGATACTTGCTCTACATGCATAACTGGTGATTCTCTTTCTTTATACCTTGGGATTTTTGTGGTATTTATATTTGTTGGTTGCAAGGTAGGATATTCCCTAATTTTCTTCTCAAATATTTTTGGGATGCTGGACACCACAAAGCATTGTCTGACTGGTTTCTTCCGTACTTTTTGAATATTCCAGCATCCTCTTGCCATTAGAGAGAATTTGAGGTAAAAAATGGGCCTCCTAAGAGATGTACTACAAAAATATAAGATATATTAAAATATTATGAGTTAGGGGTTTTATGGGGTAGGTATATATGACAACTCACCTCCTACACTACTTTTTATGCACAATATAAATAACCATGGTTGAGTTACTTTTCTAAATGGACTATAAATAAAATTAATAAAATAACTCTAGAATGATGTGACTAAGATTCATTGTAAATTCCAAAAAATTTATTGTCCTTTAACATTTATTTGCCTTGAACTTCTAAATAAAATTAAACAAAAATGAATTTAATTTATTTTCATAACTAACATATTTTTTTCATATAAATATCATTCATGAATTTAATTTATTTTAAAAGTACAAGATTATATATATATATTAGTTTGACATTATGATATTAAATACAATTGAGTGGATATATAATTTAAAATTAAAATACATGAAAATGACTATATTATTTTATAAAAAAATGTGAAAAGACCTTTTATGAATTATGAGTACTTTACTTGAAAATGACAATAATATTATCTTATGAGAAAGTGAATTGTGAGTACTTTACTTGAAAATAACAATAATATTATTTTATGAGAAAGTGTGAAATGACTTTTATTGTGAGTACTTCACTCTATGACTTAAAAGTAATTGTACCACTACCTTGGTTAACTATGGATTTTCATCCACCATAGAAAATGTGACAAATAACACTCTTAACTCATGCAATGCCACCTCAACCATGGGGGATGATGTCATCTACTAGAATGTAATTGGTTGATTTTTATAGTACATTTTGGTCCTTTTGAGGCCCATTTTTTACCTCAAATTCTCTCTAATGGTTTGTTTCATAGTTTTCAACCTCCCAATCATATAGTTTTGCATCTGAATTGTATCCTACCGAGTCTTGGTTTCCTAAGTAAAGTTCACCATATGTATTAGGTTTTGTGTAATCTTCATTATTCTGTATCTGATATAGTTGCCGGATGTCAACTTCTTCATCAATTGGTTCTATCCAAGGTTCTCCTTGGGATGGATGAATAGGTACTATGAATTTTTGTCCATTCCCCTTTAATTTTATTCTTTCTTTGTCCAAGGATATCGAGGCTTTCATTTTTCTCCCCCAAGATCGACCTACTAACACTGGGAAGGAACTGGATCCTTCCTAGGTCAATAATTTCGAAGTCGACTTTGGTCAATATTCCTTTTATCGCTGTGTCGACATTTTTCCAGACTCCAATAGGTTCAATTAGGCCTTGGTCGACTAGTTTCAGGTATATGCTTGATTCATATAATCGAGGTCTGCCTAACTGTTCCCATGTGTCTCAAGTCATAATATTTACCTGTGATCTGAAATTGAGTACAACTTGTCGGACATGGTAACCTTCAATTTCCAGGTCGACAAGTGGGTCGGTATCACTTTTATCTTTTTGGTTTAAGCTGCAGATATTCTTTGTTTGTTTTTCGGTGTTTTTGTTGTGTTTTATTTTATACAGTAAGTCGATGAATTACGATATTGTTTTATCTTTTTGTACCAAATGTATTAGCTCTTTTACTGTGTCGTGTCGATTATCATCTTCTTCTTCCTGTCAAGCAAATTCTCTAAATATATTTGTTGCATCTTTATATATTTGTTTTTCTTTAACTGGGTCAGGATAAACATTTTTTTCTTTTATCTTGCTTATTTGGGGGTTATCATTCCTAGTTTTCATCCCTTGTCGGGTTACGATATGTAAATTATTTGTCTTGATAATATCATGTTTTGGCACACACGACAAGACATTAACATTCTTCTTTTTATTTATCTTTTCAAGCATAGTAGGGTAATCCTCTAATGAGTGATCCCCTACTCCACAACTAGTACAGAATTTTAGGTCAGTCCTGTCCTTGTATGGATAATCTGCATATCGGTGTCCTTCCTTGTAACATGTGAAACATTGGATGGGTCGACGTGGTCGGTTGTCTCGATTCCTAG
This sequence comes from Pseudotsuga menziesii, assembly GCA_001517045.1. NCBI lineage: Eukaryota > Viridiplantae > Streptophyta > Pinopsida > Pinales > Pinaceae > Pseudotsuga > Pseudotsuga menziesii. Next base: position 436,818 of record LPNX010533141.1, on the reverse strand, counting down.
AGAATCGACCTCGACTTCCATAGCCTCCACGTTAGTTGTCAAACCGACGTTCGTACCGATGACCTTCGTACCTTTGATTATTTTGGTCGTTTTGTGCATTGTTTCATTGCTCATTGTTCTGTGTAACTGCGTTAGTCTAATATACTGCCTGATAATTTTGTCGATTCTTTAGATTCAGGTGGTAGTTGGAGGTGTTATGATTTTTAGTTTCACATATTGCGCACCATGATGCTGTACCATTCTTCATGTTGAATGGGAAATCTTTTGTGGTATGCTCTCCATGCTCCTCGCAGATGTCGCAGAAACATTTTGTTTGCACAAATCGAACATCTTATCGGCTAATATCCTATCGACAGTTGTCCTTTGAATGTTCGACCGTCGAGCATTTCGTGCATCAAATATCCTAACTTTTAAGGTTTAGCTCTTTTAGAGATTTCTGCATGATCTCAAGCTGTTCCTCCAGTTTGTGATCCGTGGAGTATGCTGGAATGTCTTCATCCATTTCTACTTATAGAGATTTCGTGAGCGCATATTCATAAGTTTTGAATGTCTCTAGACTGATGTGTCGATGAATATTTTGTGACAGACCTGCAAGAAACCACTGGATTAATAGTTTCTCATCAATGACATAATCTAACTGGCTGAGAAGGTCTTTCCAGCATTTGTCGTAGTCACAGACAGTTTCTCCTAGCTTTTGTGATGTTGTCTTTAATTTCTTTGCTGCCAGATGTTTTACATCTGGAGTTTTAAAGAAAGATAGAAATTGTGCTTTGATTTCGGCTTTAGTTTCTCAGGGAGTTCTCTCAGAAAAGGTCATATACCATGTTAATTCCCTTTTCCTCAAGGCACCAACAAGCTGCACCATCTGTCTATCTTCATCTGTAACTTGGTTTGTATCCCAAGTCGACTCACAGACGAACCAATGTCATCTGGTGTCCTCATCGCCCTCATATAGAGGGATGTGCGTTGACCCGTGACCCATGTCGGAGTCACTATCACTGTCTTCCTTAGGAGGTGGCGGTGGTGGGGATAGTGGGGTATTTTGTTTATTCTTCTGTGCAGAACTATTGTCGATAGAACTATCATTTCTGTCAGTCGTCTTAGTTGTCGTTTCATCTCCAACAAGCAGTCGGTCGGGGTCGACTTCTCCTATCGATGTCCAACTGCAATTATTTCTCTGCAGCTCCAAATTTTCTGTATCTTCCAAAGCTGTATTTGGAAGGGGGGTGCTCCTTCGTGAGTCGGGTAAAGTAAGTGGATACTTCTGTTGGAGGGTAACGCTTGAAGCGTGACCCAATTTCCTTCTTCTGGTCGACAGATAATTAGATGATTATCATCGTTTCTCTCGTCGTCTAGTCATCTCCAAATACCAAAGTCACCAGCTCCTAGTCTGAGGTCCTCTTCGACAATGGTTTGTATCCTGGTACTCAGATTCATCGAAGATAGAGGTCTTACCTCCGGGGGGACTTCTAATTGGAGAGCTTCTCACTGCTCTATCCACAAATCGTCTTCCATAGGGGACGCTTCTTCTTCCATGCCTTCTTCATGTCGGTCATGATCCAAATCTGGAGGATTTCTCTCTTGGTCTATCACCCTAATGCTCATTCCTCTTTGCAGCGCTATGGCTCTTTCTCTTCTCTCTTCCCTTCTTTGCAGCCTCTTCTCCCTCTCTATTTTCTGAAATTCCATCGTACCTTTATGTGACACTGTCCTTTCGATTTCCCTTTTAGGTAGACTTTTCATTGCTGGTGAATGGTATCTCTTTAGTCGACTAGAATCCTCTCCACTTTACCCCAACATACGACCAACTACCCCACCATTTCCTACCCGACGCTTTAGAAAGCCTGGATAGTTCTGTTCACTTGCTTAGGAAGTATTCCCACTCCCTTTCAGCAATAAATTTCTCCCACTTCTTTTGTTTCTCTGCCAAGTTAGTATTTTGTGGTGGTTCGCGTAGTAATGGATGAGGTTCAACGATATGTCCCACTCCTTTCTCGATTATGAATTTGAACAACAAGGTTGGTAAGGAACACAAGAATTGCTCGGTGAGGTATGTGTATAATTTCTTCTTGATGGTTTCCATCGAAGTTCTTTCCTCTACGGCTTGCTCCTCACAGAATTCATCGGCAATCTTTTCGAACCACTCCGATAGGTTTGTTCTTTCCCCTAGAATCGGTTTGTCTAGCAGCTGTTGGTCTTTAATCGCTTTCGGCTTTTTCATCCAGGAGTTTATTCAAAATCTAGGGCACTGATTCTACAAACTTTTCATGAGTCTCGGTAAAGAACCTTTCTTTTGCTTGAGCAGTTGTTAATCTGTTTCTTTGTGCGTAATTTTGCAAGTAGTTTTCTATTTTACGCTCCCACCAGTCCTTAATCTCTTATTTTGATATCATATGCTTGTATACATCTTAGACATGTACTACCAGCAATGGAACCAATGTTGTAAGCTCACAGATCACATAGGGTTACCAATAATACACATTAATAACAGATATACATAACAAAGACAAGAGACAAGAACTAGTAAGCAGGATAACATATTATATTATAGTGAAAGGGTCCATACAATACAGAGAACTAAACCGAGTTCTCATCTGGCTCAACAGCCTAATATATATGAATTACAAATAGTTACAAATAACTACCTGTCAGTTCGGCGAACCAACACGACCTTATGTGGCCGACCTAACCTTTAATTAGTCGGCTGACTGACTTAGTCAGCTGATTGACTAAGTCGGCTATCATTCAAGTCGTCTTACTAAATTGCTTCTCCAACACATCCCATATTGTTGTTTACAAAAACTTTAAAATCAACCCCTAAATTGGAAAAATATTTTTTTCTCCAAAAGATAAATTACAACTTTTTTAAAACTTGCATATTAAACAAACAAAAATATTTCATAAATAATTTCACCACTCTAACCATATAAAATCAAAGAAATTATGATGCAATTTATAATGAAATCATATATTAGAACATACAAGAACAAATTATTCATATAAATATTGAAAATATCCTTAAGAGTTTCAATTACAAACATCATACTAATAAAAACATATAAAATGTTTCATTTGAAATTATTCAAATTCATCCATGGATTCTGACCTCCCATCATAATCTACTGCAGATGAAGGACTGGACGAAGATGTAGATGACCCAAATTCTTCTCTATTATCAATGGGTGCACTATCCGAGTCTACATCCATGCCCATCATTTCAGCTGTCATATTCCATTTGGATCTACGACTTGCTTTAGCATACTCCCATCTTGCAACTTCTTATTTTGGCAGTAACTTCTTGATAATATCTATAGTCTTGGAGTGAAGATTGTCTTTCTTTGTCAACTTGAAATCATAAAAAAGTATATCAACTTCCTCAAATTTCAATATGTCAATGCGACGATGATTTATTTTTTAACCCTTTCTTTTTCTCTTTCTGCAAACCCTTTTCTCAACCACCATCTTTGCCTTGTACAGACCATCAAATGGGTATGTATCTCTTGCATACCAATGTACTTCTATTGATACTACTTCTTCATTTTATTTATTGACCTTCATAACTTTTTCAATCCATAATGGATAATCGCGTGCATCATCTATAACCAAAATTGTAATCATGCAACCCTCCTTGATAACTTGTACTGAGCCCCTGTAAAGGTCTTCCATCTCTTGACGCTTTGTAGATGATATTCTAGAGCCAATATACATTTCTCTTTCATATACTTGAGAAAACTCAACACCTCGAGGTTCAACATTTGTTTCCTCATTTTCATTTGATACTCTTTGTGGCCAAGTAAATGGAGACTTCAAAAATATATCTCCATTTGTAGAGTTTTCAATTATGTCACTCTGCTCCATGAAAAAAGACTCCCACCAAACAACATCAACAACATCAAAGTGCTCATATGTATCTTCGATAGAATTTTTTATTTCTTCCAAGCATTGAGAAGAATCAACATCTCTACTATGTCGCTTTGCATTATGAATCTCTGCATCTAACACCCCGATTTTGACCCCGTTTGCATTAAAATGTATATGATGTAAATATTGTGTTTAATCATGGTGTGGAGCTAAAGGAAAATGCCCCACCATCGATTTAGTGTTATGTTTCGGCAATTAAAATTGATGCCGATAGTTATCGTGCTAGCCGATGGCACAATATATTTTGGACATAATGTAAATATGCAATTTAATTAAAATACCCACGACTAGCTATGTCAATGCAACATTAAAGAGATGGGGGCATGATTTACCAAGGAATAGGGGGGGAATAATTCACACCCTTGAGACAAAAATGTTTCAAATGTCAACGGGAGAACCCATCAAACTCTCAGCCACCCATTTTGTCTTTTGTGCCCAATCATTTATTTCTTCCAGAAATTGGTTGAGTTAGTTAATGCATAGGGATGGGAAGAGTATGGAAATCAAATTCTAATTTGAGAAGCTACTAGTGTTTGAAAATTATGTTTTGACTTCTTGGGCAAGTAAAACCCAAAAACGTCTTCCCATTCCATCATGCTTTCACGTCCTCCTCTTCCTCATGTTTTTGGAGCTCTTGTTCATTTTCCCATCCATGTTTTGGTTGTTTCTTCATTTTTTTACCCATGGTTGGGAAGTCGATTTGGCAAAGATCAGTGGTTGGGCTCTTTCCTTGACATTTTTGTTGTTGTTTCCTCATTAACCGATTGGGAAAACCCATTTTTGGTTGCATAGTGAATGGTAGAAGAGACCCACGATTTTTGGGTGTTTGTTGAGATCGTTTTGGCCACATGAAGCCCATAAACGTTTCTGGAAATCAAATTGCTATCAGGGGGTTGTTTTAACCATCTGCCATTTTCATTTTTGGCTCCTAAGACATTTTTCCTTAAACCCATAACTTGTATTTTGTGTGTAAGCATCTCGTGTTTTGGTTTGTACCGGTTTGGAATGGAAGAGGGAAGAATTAGCTTGATAAACCTAGTGTGGAAAGGAACCACACAGAGAGATCAAGAGGGGCTGGTTATTCCTTCTTGCACACCCTGAAGAGCACTGAAATGGAAGGCATAACCCGAGGGACTATGTATAAGAGAAGGGGGCATTTTCTTGTGTTGGGTGTGTAGGTGTTGGGAAAGCCAAGCCAGATCTTGTGTAGGTGTCCATAGCTCTGTGGTTGAGCTCACTAGCTTAGAAATTCAACCTTCCACCTCCTTAGCATCCTAATAAACCCAAAATGTAGTTTTGTCATGGCTGAATTTTGATATGTCCTTGGCTATGTGTGAGCCTGATGTAGTTCCCTTATTCCTTGTGGGAATCATGCCCAGCTTGGGGGTGGCAGTGCTGCTGGGAGACTGATGAGCACACTGGCCTATGGTTGGGTGGAATGTTGCAGCGACATAACTGGTTGCGGGAAGCTTCTTTTCAAGATAAGTATCTTTTGTGTTTAATCTCTGCAACTTTATTCATTTTAATGAATTATGATGAACTTGATTAATGTGTTGAATGAATGTATTTTGCTTCCGCTGTATATTGCATCTGTATATGTATGCTAGTTCAATGCATTTTTATTGTTTATGTTCACGGGGCTTAGATCCCCGTTTAAATGATAGTAGCAGTGTCGTAGTCACTTCCTCTCGGACGGGAGGGGACGTGAAACTGCAGATGATTGCAATAACAAGAAATTTGAAGCATACATTTGACGATTTGGGATGAATTTTAGAAATGCCAAATCTAATGAAGGCCCCCATTCTGTGCTAGTTGAGTACTTCTTGCCCCACAATAGTGCTTTTCCATCAATATTTTTTATACGAAATTATGTTGAAAGCTAATGTCATTAATTTTTCAATGCACCTTTCTTCACCATGCGATCCAAAAATAAATCTTTGCATGTCAAGAGTTTCTTCCAATTTTTGTACAAGTTTTGGATGGTATGCTTTCCTTACAATTTCAATCAATGATGGTAGGATCCTAACTTTATTCCTCCTCAATGTCATTGGAAGATGGATGAAAATTTGATCATTATGATCATTTGTATTCCCAACAAGAAGGAAACCAACTTTTACCTTTTTAAAAATTCCCAATTGAACAAGCATGTTTAGATAAGAAAACACGACCTGATTTTTGTTTTCTTGGCTTTTGTTGTCCAATTGCATATATATAACTTCAGGGAGATCCCAGACCAATGATAAAGGACATGATGAATTATGGTGATGTTCAAATTTGTATTGGAAACATTTCATCATTACAAACCATACACCCAACCAAGTGAAATGGAATACAATTTCCCTTTTTTAAATTCTTTGGCACATAGACAAAATGTGGAAAGAGTGTTTTTTTTTTATCGATGCCATCAATTATCAAATCCATATACTTATGTGGAGCATGATAACACTTCTTGCAATGTTTGTACAACTTTTTTCATTCATTTGATTGTTGATTGCGATATTCTTACAGTGAACTGATTATGAAATCTACAAACAACATAAAAAAATATTGATAAGTGGTTTTCATAATTGGCATTTATCTAAAAAATAAAAAAATTGTAAACATACTATTAGCACTTGTACTAAATTTCCGAATCAGCACCTGCGGTGATTAACTTGCAAAAAGGGGATAAGTGAAAGCTTTGGGCTTGATAATGTTGAGAATGCTAGTATGGTAGAGAAAGAAAAACAAAGAACATATCCTACCGCTGCAAGGAAGGTAGCACGAATTAGCGGGTATCAGGGATTTCATGACGGAGGATGAGCACAGAAATTTCAGCCATGAGGGCGTGCGAAATTCATGGCTCGGTTTAGAGCAGACCAGATCTTCGGTTGAAACACATCCTCACAATGGAAGATGTAGGGAGCCTAAAGGCGCATCGAGAACACGATACCTAGAAGGTCCGCACAGTTTAAAATGGTCAAGATGTAATGTCCCGGTTTTGACCCCGGTACATTAGATGTATATGATGTATAAATTGTAAATGATCAGGGTGTGGAGCTAAAGGCCAAGGCCCCACTATTGATCGGTTATGTTATGTTTTGGATTTGAAATTGTCACAGATGGTATATCGGGGCATGCGGCATATATTATGACGGTCATCATGTAAATATGCATCTATAATTAAAAATGAACACAACCAGCTATGATCGCGGCAACTAAAATGAGAAAGGGGCATGATTTTCACAAGGATAGGTGTGGGGGAAATTAGTCAAACCTTGGCCAATGAGAGAAAAATACCCATGTGTCTTCTTTTCCTTGCTTTACCCAACCACTTTCATTGAATAAATGCTGCTGGTGGTTGAGGCAGTTATGATCTTTGGGAGTGGGGTGGCAGGACTGTCAGTCCTCACCCACACGCACACTCTACCCACGATTTTGCTGTTCATCCCCTCATGCAGACACTTATTCCTCTCCACGAGTTGCTAAACACCCAGGAACAACAATTTCGCGTCCTCCCGGTAGCTGTTCACCTTCATGCACTTCCAATTGTTTGCTCATGGTTTTCACGCACAGGAATTTTCCTGGTTTCACCCACACTGTTTTTCCTCCACGGATTTGAGAATGGTGTGGCTCCGTCCTTTACTCACGGGCTGAATTGTGGGTTCGACATTGTGATTGTTCATGCACCGGTGGGGAGACTGTAAAATTCGTCCCCAGTATGGTCTGCGTACATTTTACCCAGCAGTTTTGGTTGTGCAAAACAGGCCTTTGTTCCCCCACGTCATGAGCTGTGTTTGTTGTTACGTTTGGGGACTGCTGTAGATGGTTTGAAGTCATTTTTCCTGTTTAAGCTGTGACAGCTAAATTAATTGCCTGAGTGCAATGGTTGGTCTTCGGACTGTGTTGGGAGCAGGGATGGGGGCTTAGTTTTGCTTGATAAACCTGGTGGTTGGAAACCACACAGACAGAGCTAGAGGGCTGGCCTTCTTCTCCATCACCCCTGAATAACACTGGAAGGGAATGCAGGGCCTGAGGGACTGTTTAGCAGAGAAGGGACTGATTCCTTGTGTTGGGTGTGTTTGGGTGTCTTAGAGGTCAGGCTAGTTCTGGTGTAGGTGTTCTTAGCTTTGTAATGGGCTCACCAGCTTAGCATTTAGCCTTTCCCAACTCCTTGATGGACTGATAAACCCAACTTTGTTGGCTTGGCTGTGTGTTTTGTATATCCTTGGCTATGTGTAAGCTTGCTAGTTCCCTTATTCCTTGGATAATCATGCCCAACTCGGGGGCGGCAGCGTTGCTGAGAGATTAAGGAGCACGCTGGCCTATGGTTGGGTGGAACGTTGCAGTGACGTAGCTGGTTACGGAGCAAAGTTTTCATAAGATAAGTAATCTTGCCCATTTTTACTTCTGCAACCATATTTTCTGTCAATGATATGAAAATGATGAACATGTTAAAATGAATGCTTGTGTGAATGCATGTTGATTCCGCTGTGCAAGATAAATAATTATAGCTGTGTATGATAAACAATTGCGTTTATGCATGTTATACTGCAATGCAATTTCTTTCAGCATTCTGTTTCTGCAAATTTTATGCCTGTACATGTTCATGGGGCTCTTAGCCCACGGTGATTAAAGTTTGGGTCGCGTCCTCTACGCTGGTCGGAGGCATGGGGACGCGACAGTATGGTATCAGAGCTCATGTTGCAACATGGGCCTGCATGAGCCTTGAAGGATTGCAGTGACAGAGGCAACTTTTCTTCTACCCAGCAGCAAGCAGTGGAAGACTGTAAAAATTCAAAATTTTTGTTGAAGTGTTGAACAGTCGGGCCATTATTGACTTCCGCCGTTGCAGAAGGGTTAGCGGTTTCCCGTCCGCCGTTGCTGAAGTCCAAACCGTTAAGTATTCTGATGGGGAAGAATTTAGAAAATGGTATAAGTGTTGGAAAAGTCGGAAGAGCTAGCAGAAAAACTTCCGCCATTACGGAAGAGTTCGCGAAGTGAACTTTCGCCAATCGAAAGAGAAAGTGGTTTCCCGTCCGCCGTTGCGGAAGTCCAAACCGTCAGTCTTCCGACGGGGAAGAAAATCGTGGGAGATTTCCAAGTGATTTGACGTCGATCGTAAGAGAAAAGTGATTGAGCGTCTACCATTGCGGAAGCAAAAAGCTCTAAGGCTGCCGACACCGATCGGGAGAAGTTAAGGTTTGGCGATCCGCCATTGCGGAAGCCAAAGTCATTTGGCTTCCGATGTCAGAAGTCCACCGGCGCTAAAAAGTTAAAAATTTCTCCAAGTAAAGAGCGGCCGTCGGAAGGAGTTGGCCTTTGGTGTGCTGCCATTGCGGAAGCCAAATTCATTTGGCTTCCGATGTGCAAAGACCGCCGACGCCCGTAGTGGAAATTTTCTAAGTAAACAACCGCCAGTCGGAAGAGAAAGCGTCGTGAGCCACCGTTGCAGAAGTGAAAGTGCTAAGTCTTCCGATGAGAAAGACTACCGATGCCGATGCCAGTCAAAAATTTAGTTCACCAATCGGAAGTGAAAGTGGTTTGTGTGCCGCTGTTGCGGAAGAGAAAGCGCTAAGACTTTCGATGTGGAAAGACAGCCGAGAGCTGATTCTGTGCAAGGAAATTTTGAATTTCCCATGGGATTTCTCAGCAGATTTCGACTAATTTCAGTGGGATTTTCAAGCAGTTTTCCAGTGGATTCTCATGGGTTGAGAAGGAGAGAAGTGGCAGCGATCTTATGTGCCAGATTGCATGAAAATCAATAAACAAGGGGGCAAGCCCCTTGACCCTCGTCGTCCCCCTCAGATAGACACTCTTTGATGGAGAAAATTCTATGTTTTGGGAAACTCGTAATTTATAATTTTCCAAGAGAAGGTAAGTAATGTTGGTTTATATCAATATTATGCATCTAACAATTGTGTTACTAACACATTGCAGAGTCATAGTCACCTTCAAGGGAATTATTCCAGATAGTGCATTTGATAAGCAAGTGGTGCTTCAGTATGAGAACTCATGATGGGTATGATGCTCGGGATTCTTACGAGCGAGCAGAAGATGCCATGGGAGAAAATGTACGTAATAGAAATGACGACATAGAGTCTAATGGAAGGAGATTCCAAGAGACACCGTCAGATGTTGTAGTTACCATGAGAAGCTTGATTAAAGCCAAGGAAGAGCAGCATCAGTTGAATGCTGCTATGTTGTAGAGTTAGACAGACTTACATAGAAAGATAGATTCTGGACAAGGTATAGCAAGACCAGAAGGCAGTAATAGTAGTACTAGGAGAAGGAGAAGGACTCCTAGTTGATCATCTGATTCCAAAGAATCCAGCGGGGATTCAAGTTCTTCTTCTCATAAAAGAAAGAGACACCATAGGGATCGCTCTCGAGATGAATTTAAGAAAGATAAACCTCCTACGTTTGATGGTGAGGTAAAGACTGGACAAGAGGCTGAAGCTTGGCTTCTTGGGATAAATAAGTACTTTCAAGTGCATGATTATTCAGAAAACATGAAGGCAAGACTTGCCATATTCAATCTAAATGGAAGAGCATCCATTTGGTGGGAACACTTCAAGCAAGTGAAGAGGATCAGTGAAAGGAGGCTTAAGTGGAAACAGTTCAAGAAGTATTTCAAGCAGAAATACCTCTCTGACAGGTATTATGATGACAAGATTAAGGAGTTCCATGAGCTGAGATTGGGACAACAGACCATGGAAGAGTATGCTAATAAGTTTTTGGAGCTATTGAGGTATGTCCGGTACATCAAAGATGAAAAAGTGAAGGTCCAACGTTTTTTGAGTGGATTACCTCAGTCCTACAAAGATCGAATTGATTTTTATGAACCTAGAACTCTTGAAGAAGCAATAAGAAAGGCTAAGTGTTGTTATGAGCAAAGCAAGGGTAAACCTGATTACTGCAAGGCATGGAAGGACAAGAAGAATGAGAAGTTTGACCAAAGAAATAAATGTTTCAAACCTTCCAACTTCAGGAATCAGCAAAAGCAGCCATCTCAAGCCGTGAGTAAGCCAGTTGGAGTGACCGGAGAAAATCCTAAGGATCCACAACAGAATAGAGGACCGCTTCAATGTTGGAAATGTGGAGGACCCCACATGCACAGAAATTGTCCACTCGAGAATGAGAGTGCAAGGCCAACTTATAATGTTCAAGAAGCAGAAACAGTGGGTCAAGTAGCAAGGGCAGTCCCTAGGATCTATGCAGCACTGGAGGACCGTCATGCAGATCACCAGTCAGCTGTGGTTGAAGTAGTAGGTAAGATTGTTGAGCAATCTGTTTCTATTTTGATTAACCCTGGTTCTACGCACAGTTACATTACTCCTAGAGTAGTGGATATTTGTGCTTTTAAGAAAGTAAAGCATAGGAAGTCTTGGTTAGTTCAGCTAGCCACTGGAACTAAGAGAAAGGTCAGTGAAGTGGTAGAGAAATGTCCATTGGTCATGAATGGATTGATCACTTGTGTAGATCTGAATGTGCTACCGCTTGGTTCCTATGATGTTCTCATTGGAATGGATTGGTTAGAAGCTCATAGGGTAAAGCTTGATTGCTACAATAATACTTTTGAATGCATGAATGAAGAAGGGAACCTAGTAGTTGTGAAAGGCATTCCAAAGATGATTTCAGTACGGTAGGTTTCAGCAATGCAGTTAAAGAAGTTATGTAGGAAGGGTTGCCAGTTGTATGCAGCTCAGATTTTGGAGGAAACAAGAGATGAAACTCTGAGGTTGGAGGACTATCAGGTGTTACAGGAATTCAGGGATGTGTTTCCTGATGAGATTCCAGGGCTTCCTCCAAAGCGGGACATTGATTTCACAATTGAACTTTTGCCAGGAGCAGCACCAATGTCCAAGGAACCCTACAGGATGAGTATACCGGAGATGCTAGAGTTGAAGATGCAACTGCAAGAGTTGTTGGAAAAGAAGTATATCTGACTGAGTTTGTCTCCTTGGGGAGCACCGGTTCTGTTTGTAAAGAAGAAAGATGGTACACTCAGGTTATGTATTGATTACAGACAGTTGAACAAGGTTACTATGAAGAATAAATATCCTTTGCCTAGGATTGATGACTTGTTTGATCAAATGAGAGGAGCAAGGGTATTTTCCAAGATTGACTTGAGGTTTGGTTACCATCAGGTAAGGATCAAGGATGAAGACATTCATAAGACAGCCTTTAGGACAAGGTATGGGCATTATGAGTTTGTAGTGGTACCATTTGGTCTCACAAATGCACCAGCTACATTTATGTGCCTTATGAATAGTGTCTTCAGCAAGTATTTGGACAAGTTTGTTCTTGTTTTCCTTGATGACATTCTTGTTTATTCTAAGAATGGGGAAGAGCATGAAGAACATTTGAGATTGACATTGAATTTGCTTAGGGAGCATCAGTTGTATGCAAAGCTGAGCAAGTGTCACTTCTATAGAGATAGAATTCAATATTTGGGTCACATTATTTCAGAGGAGGGTATATCCGTGGACCCTGAAAAGATTGAAGCCATTATGAATTGGCCTACTCCAAGAAATGTGACAGATGTGAGATCTTTCATGGGACTTGCAAGATACTACATGAGATTCATTAAGGGATTTTCCAAAGTTGCACATGCTATCACTTCTTTGCAAAAGAAGGGGATGAATTTCGAATGGACATCGAGATGTGAAGAAAGTTTCCAGCGGTTGAAGAATCTTCTCACCAGTGCACCAATATTGAAGATTGCAGCTCCAGAGAAATATTTTGTGGTGTGTACCGATGCATGCGGAAAAGGTCTTGGAGGAGTCCTTATGCAAGACAACCACGTGATATGTTATGAGTCAAGAAAGTTGAAGGAGCATGAGAAGAAATATGCCACTCATGATCTAGAGCTTGCAGCCATAGTACATGCTCTCAAGATGTGGAGAAATTACTTGATGGGTAGGAGATTTGAGCTTAGGACAGATCATTGTGGACTGAAGTACCTATTTGATCAGCCTACTCTGAATGCTAGGCAAGCAAGATGGCTGGAGTTTTTATGTGAGTTTGATTTTGAAATCAAGCACATAAAGGGAAAAGAGAATAAGGTAGCTGATGCACTCAACAGGAAAGTGCAAGAAATGCATGTGGCATCTCTTAGTATTTGCCAATAAGATTTGAGGCAGCAGATTGCCAATCATGTTGCCGAAGATGAATTGTATGAGCAAGTAAAAGACAAGTTGCAGCAGCAAAGTCTTGAGAAGAGGTACGAGGGATATAAATTGGAAGACGATGGACTTCTCAATTATAAAGGCAGAATTTATATTCCAGATGTAGCAGATTTGAGGAGAGTTGTTATGGATGAAATCCATCAAGCTCCATATTTTGGTCACCCAAGATATCAGAAAACAATCGCTACAGCTAGAAAGCAGTACTTTTGGTCAGGAATGAAAAGGGATATGGATGAGTACATTTCAAGATGTATGAAATGTCAACAGGTAAAGGTTGAGCATCAACATCCAGCAGGTTTGTTGCAGCCTTTTCCAGTTCCGGAATGGAAATGGGAAGTTATTTCCATGGATTTTATTATAGGATTGCCGATGACTTGGAGACAACATGATTCCATCATGGTTGTGGTAGACAAGTTGACTAAGGCAGCACATTTTATACCAGTGAAGTATACACATACGACGGATGACGTTGCAAAGATCTTCATGAAGGAGATTTTCAAATTGCATGGATTGCCGAAGGCAATAGTCTCTAATAGGGATGTCAAGTTCACTTCCAACTTTTGGAAGGGGTTGTTTGCAGACTTGGGTACAAATCTAAACTTTAGCACTGCATACCATTGTCAGATAGATGGCCAGACAGAAAGAGTTAATCAGGTACTTGAAGACATGCTTCGCATGTACGTAATGGACAAACCAACCAAGTGGGAAGATTACTTGCACTTGGTAGAGTTTGCTTATAACAATGGACATCAGGCATCCTTGGGGATGAGTCTGTATGAAGCTTTGTATAGAAGAAGGTGTAGGACACCAGTGACTTGGGATAATACAGTGAACCGGATTGTGCTTGGACCAGAATTGCTCAAGGAAATGGAGTAAGAGGTTGTAAAGATCAGGCAGAACCTAAAAGCAGCACAGGATAGACAGAAAAGCTATGCCGATAAGCATAGGGTGAACAGGGATTTCAGTGTTGGGGATCATGTTTGCCTCAGAGTGAGGGCAAGGAAGAGTTCCTTGAAGCTTGGAAGTTGTGCCAGGTTGTCACCGAGATATTGTGGGCCGTTTGAAGTGCTTGAAAGGATAGGGCCAGTTGCATATAGACTTGCATTTCCTGCTAGCACTAGAGCTCATAATGTTTTTCATTTTTCTTTGCTTAAGAGATATGTACATGATCCTAACCATGTGATAAATTGGGATGTGATTCAGGTGGAACCCGAGGGAGAGTTCCGAATCGAGCCAATGCGCCGCATCCTCGACAGGAAGGTCACAATGCTCCGAAACCGAGCCATAGGTCAGGTAAAGGTGCAATGGGAGCACTTCGGACCTGAAGAGGCTACATGGGCACTGGAGGATGCCATGCGATTTGCACATCCATTTTTGTTCAATTCTGTGGAACACTGAGGCGATACCAATGTAGCATTTTGTTCAAATTTTGTAAAGCACTAAGGACAGTGCTATTGAAGGGGGAGGGGAATGTAATGTCCCGGTTTTGACCCCGTTACATTAGATGTATATGATGTATAAATTGTAAATGATTAGGGTGTGGAGCTAAAGGCCAAGGCCCCACCATTGATCGGTTATGTTGTGTTTTGGATTTGAAATTGTCACCGATGGTATATCGGGGCATGTGGCATATATTATGACGGTCATCATGTAAATATGCATCTATAATTAAAAATGAACCCAAATAGCTACGATCGCGGCAAATAAAATGAGAAAGGGGCATGATTTTCACAAGGATAGGTGTGGGGGAAATTAGTCAAACCTTGGCCAATGAGAGAAAAATACCCATGTGTCTTCTTTTCCTTGCTTTACCCAACCACTTTCATTGAAGAAATGCTGCTGGTGGTTGAGGCAGTTATGATCTTTGGGAGTGGGGTGGCAGGACTGTCAGTCCTCACCCACACGCACACTCTACCCACGATTTTGCTGTTCATCCCCTCATGCAGACACTTCTTCCTCTCCACGAGTTGCTAAACACCCAGGCACAACAATTTTGTGTCCTCCCGGTAGCTGTTCACCTTCACGCACAGGAATTTTCCTGGTTTCATCCACGCTGTTTTTCCTCCACGGATTTGAGAATGGTGTGGCTCCGTCCTTTACTCACGGGATGAATTGTGGGTTCGGCATTGTGATTGTTCATGCACCGGTGGGGAGACTATAAAATTCGTCCCCAGTATGGTCTGCGTACGTTTTCCCCAGCAGTTTCGGTTGTGCAAAACGGGCCTTTGTTCCCCCACGTCGTGAGCTGTGTTTGCTGTTAGGTTTGGGGACTGCTGTAGATGGTTTGAAGTCGTTTTTCCTGTTTAAGCTGTGACAGCTAAATTAATTGCCTGAGTGCAATGGTTGGTCTTCAGACTATGTTGGGAGCAGGGATGGGGGCTTAGTTTTGCTTGATAAACCTGGTGGTTGGAAACCACACAGATAGAGCTAGATGGCTAGCCTTCTTCTCCATCACCCCTGAATAGCACTGGAAGGGAATGCAGGGCCTGAGGGACTGTTTAGCAGAGAAGGGACTGATTCCTTGTGTTGGGTGTGTTTTGGTGTCTTAGAGGTTAGGCTAGTTCTGGTGTAGGTGTTCTTAGCTCTGTAATGGGCTCACCAGCTTAGCATTTAGCCTTTCCCAACTCCTTGATGGCCTGATAAACCCAACTTTGTTGGCTTGGCTGTGTGTTTTGTATATCCTTGGCTATGTGTAAGCCTGCTAGTTCCCTTATTCCTTGGGGAATCATGCCCAGCTTGGGGATGGCAGTGTTGCTGAGAGATTAAGGAGCATGCTGGCCTATGGTTGGGTGGAACGTTGCAGCGATGTAGCTGGTTACGGAGCAAAGTTTTCATAAGATAAGTAATCTTGCCCATTTTTACTTCTGTAACCATATTTTCTGTCAATGATATGAAAATGATGAACATGTTAAAATGAATGCTTGTGTGAATGCATGTTGATTCCACTGTGCAAGATAAATAATTATAGCTGTGTATGATAAACAATTGCGTTTATGCATGTTATACTGCAATGCATTTTCTTTCAGCATTCTGTTTCTACAAATTTTATGCCTGTACATGTTCATGGGGCTCTTAGCCCACGGTGATTAAAGTTTGGGTCGTGTCTTGTACGCTGGTTGGAGGCATGGGGATGCAACACAAGATCACCCCCTCAGAGAATTTACGATGGAGAACCATTTTTTCCACCCCAACTTGCACAATGGATAAGGTAGAAGATGGCCATGAAAGAGAGGAAGGCCCAACATGTTTGGACAGTAGCAAGCAAACAAGGATCAAATCGATGACCCTGATTGTGGTCGCAGCAAGAAGGTGCACGACAAATAAGGGAAGGAGGAAAGGTGAAACCATGTAGGGCCCTCTCGTTTTCTATGACAGAGATTCAATGAGGTAAACGATCGATGACCTTGATTTGTATCGCGGCAGAAACTTGCACGAAGGTTAACCAACAGGAGGAGCATGAAGTGGGGTAAGGGCCATCTAGTTGAACAAATGAGATCACCTACGTGGGAAATACATGACCAAGACATGTTTTTCTCATACGAAGGTGTGGGTAAGAAGAAGAAGGAAAAATACCGTGAAACAGGGGTCAAGGTGGGTAAGATCGAAAACTAGGTCATGTCTCATGAGTCCGACGGCTGCCTCTGAGCATGTGTGATGATGAGGAATTCTATCAGCGAATTAGACAGTAGAGGGCAGGTATAGAATTTATATGACGTACTGTGAGAAAGAAGGGAATCTGAGAACCAGGGAAAAACGTGACACACTAGGAGGATATCAACGGAGTGCCAAGCGTCAAATCCACACATCTCGATGGGATGTGGATCCGATTACATGGTGAAGCAGAGGTCAATTTAGGAAATGATATCAGGAGGTCAGAATCATAGGGGCGACGTAGTTGGCATATTTGCATGAGGGGTTTGGATCAAGATCCCATGTGATCATCTGTGTTGTCGTCATAACACTTGATGATGACACTTGTCAAGGTTAAAAAATAACGCATTGGAGCTTAACTTCCCAGCTCGATATAATGCCACCGTTGGAGCCATTTAAATATGTAGAGATTCTGCATGCTGATAAAAATAGAATGGATGCTATGGCTCTGCTAAGGGTCTTAAGGAGTTCCAATGAGATAACGACTATGACTTCTGTGCTTGAGACACCTATTTTCTGGGGCACCTTATTGGCCCACAGGTGTTGTTTGGAAGCCTAGCTTCCATTGGGTCCTCACGCATCAAAAACTCCAGCCATCGAGGTAAATACATCTCCTACACTAAAGAGAGTTTATGATGTGGGTGGAGACTATGTTGTCTTAACAGATCACAATGCCACTTTAGGAGGAGCACCTAAATTTCCTGACCCTAACAACATTGCACCAAAGCCTCCAAATAAGGCTGCGAGCCCCATGGCCATGGTACATAGTATCCATTTCTAGGGGTGGTCAGTCTGAAAGAATGTTTGTACCCGGGAGGGAAGGACTAGAATAATTCATCATCATTGTCTTGGGCTCATATTTCCAACTTCATCTAGGATGATGATGAGTCTCATGAAATGTTGCACCCACATTTTGCGTAAGGAGTAGCTGGTCCCAATAGAAGAAGCTGGCATGAATAACAAGCCCTTTAAAGATGCAGGGTTGCCAAATGATAAAGGTAACTTCACTGGGTCCACGAAAATCACAGCTCTATCAAGGGACATGGGCGCCGAGCCGTGGGGAAAATACAGAAGGAACATAAACCTCCCTGCCCACCGCGAACACAAGAAGAACATGTTTCCAGAACATGGGGAAACATGAAGGACAGAAACATGAAGGGTCACTTCATGGATATTTTAAAACCCACATAAGAGAAAGGATGCAAGAGGAGAAAAGCCGTTAATGCCACAACGTCACTGTCAAAACAAGCGAGCCTGCTTTCAGATGCCACAGTACCATCCTAGCTAGTGGGCGCAATATATCATATTACCCATTTTGGTAATAGAATCGTGGCAAATTTTCCACCTTAGTTGTTCTATTAGGATTCAATATGATGATTCCGGGTTAATCCCGTACTTGGTAACCGTTTCTGAGACCCTGTTTTGGGACGTATCCTGGGGGTAATTCACATTATAAATAGAACCTCCTTAGAGGAGAAAAGAGGTTGGACTAATTTTCATTTTTGAGGCCTCGACACCGGTTTGGTAGCTCTGCAAGAATTTTTAGGAGAAATAATGAAAATACCTCTTGATGGTTATTAGATTCATCACGGTGTTGGTGTTTAACCTGTGTTCTCTGTTTTCCATTTTCATATGTGTTATTTTATTCAAATACATTTCTAGATTAGCATGTTGGAATTTTCTCTCTATTAAGTGCTCCTGCATCAGAAATTGTGTTTTTAATGTGACTGTAATATCTTTGATAGAATTCATCCATCGATAGGTGCTCTGTTTCAGTTGTTTCCTTTGTCATTTTCCACAAAAGGTGTTCTCAGAGATTCGTCCTTGATAGATGCCTCTGTGTTTCACCGGGCTCTTTCCTTATTTCTACCTACCACCATTTTAAATCTATTTGAGTGAATGTTGTACTTAATTTTCCTCATAATACCTAAGAGAAACCCATTTTCATTATATGTTGTACCATCCTTAAACGTTTCAGACTGTGACTCCATCGTCCAATGGTTTTGATTTTGTTTGTCTTTTCAACCTGTTTTATTTTCAACTGCCCTGTTACTAGTAGAAATCTAGTCTTTTGCATGCTTGTTTAAAGCTAAATGTATATGTTAATGGTATCGTGACAAGAGAGAGCCCTCTCTGACTGCCTTGGCTAGAAGGCAGTCTAAATATGGTTTGAAATGATTACCCATGTGACTTCCTACAACAACCATAAGAAAATTACAGGGTGCTAACATCTTGGCGTTGTTTCCAGGGAGTGAATGATCAAATCATCCCTGGGAAAAATGACATTGCTCAGTTCTACTACCTAGTTGAGAATCCGGTCCTAGACACATTTTTGGTTGTATATGCTCTGGAGACTCCACTCAAGGCCTTTGAAGGTTAATCCACTGGGAACCCTGAACACCCAGAAGCTGCAAATATTTTCAAAGGTTCCATGGCGACTACACTGGGGAAGATGAGCCCAATATAGCATAACCTGGAAGGGCATGGTACAAGATGAGGTACTATGTAGTCTTTCTCCAAGATATATTGTCCTTCCTGGTTCATATTTTCCTATCCTTCCCTAGGTTGATCAAAATAATTTTTCAATATCTTTCACACTCAGGGAAAGACCATAGACCCACCCATGTATATCCCTCTTTAAAGACCAAGAAATCCTCCTCTACCTGTACATATACCTTAGACCAAACCCCTTCATCCAAACCCCATGAGGCTCATGATGCTAATACTGAATCTACACAATTTCTTGAGCCCCCAGATAGGGATCTCCAACCCTTGTCTGATTTAGGATGCCCTCTACCCTCCTCTAAATGGACCTCGTCAAACTCCCCAGTTGAAAGACCACCTGCTGTTGCAACATTGCCTCCCCTCCATTTAGAGTTTACAGAACCTTTGTCATTCAATGATTTAGCCCCTTTTGAAATATCTTCCATAACCCCAGCAAGGGATAAAAAAATTTCCCCTATAATTCTCCCTACAGTCCTCCATGACCTTCCCCAGGGTTACGCCCAAATGCTTAAGCAATTTACTGGGAAGACGGAATATTCGGCTGAGGAGCATATGGGATGGTTTGCAGACTGGATTGACCTTGAAGAAGTGGACCATGAAGATATTATGGTCAGGATGTTTCCTCAAAGCCTTGTTGGAGAGGCAAGGATATGGTTCACTAGTCTCCCAAATAGTTCCATCTTGGGATATCAAGCTTTGGAGGACGCCTTCAAAGAAAGAGGGGCAAAAAAGAAAGACCCCAGGAGGTGCTTATCCTAGTTCTATGCCATCAGGAGGGATGACAGTGAATCTGTCTAAGAATTCTATGGTAGGTTTATGAAAGTATATAACACTTTCCCTTCTGAGTTCATACCACCTCCTGGTGCTGCCCAACTATAGTACGGGGAGGCCTTTGATAGCGAGTTTGATTTGTGGCTCAACGAGAGAAGGTCAACCTCTCTGGTAGACATGATGAATGATGCTGCAGAGGTGGAGATGAACCTGACTGCTGCCAGGGAGAAGGGAAGAAAAGAAGAAGAGAGAAGAGAGAATGAAGCTCTCCCCCAACTTCCTCTCTCTAACACACCGGGGGCTAGAATGGAGGAGATAATGGAGATCTTGGAAGGATGGATGGAAGGATTCACGATGAACTACAACCCCTACCCCATAAGTGATCAAGAAGTCAGAGGACCCCTACATGTTGAGCAAGATAAAACTATCCCTAAAGACCTATAAGAACACACATGGCCTTCTCTACTAGTGGAAGAGGAAGAGGACAACCATCGAAATTCTCCTCAACACCCGATCCTGTTTTTTATGAAGAATATAGTCAGCAAGAGGAAGGTAACTTCCTACCCTTGTGCTTTGCCTCATTTGATTTTCTGAAGCAGAGATTAAAGATTTCAAACCAAGCACAGAAAAATGGAGGTTAAGGGAAATGCCATGGCATTTCCTAGAATGGATGATGGGGGAAGTGAACAAATGAGATCTGCTGTGCATCCTATTTTTTATTTTTATTAGCACATAGATGAGCGGTCCAGTCCCATACAAGAGGAGTATTACAATCTATTCATTGAAGAAAATAACCTGCCTGCTACAAGCTTTGTCCGTGGGGATTTTGAGGAGGTTTTCAGGTCCCCACTATATGAGGAATATGAGGATAGCTGCTCAGAATATGAGGGTCCTAAATGGGACGTTTCTTCCTACTCTTCCAGTTCAGAATACTCAGGTTAAGAAGAGCACAGTTCACTGGATTTCATTGAAAACATTTCCTATGAAATGCATGAGGAAGAACTGGGCGTGGTTTTTGGCATTCGGGATGAGGTAGCTGAGGCCTCAGGTACAGATGGTCATGGGTTCCCTTTTCATTATTATTTTGAAGAACAACTGAGCAGTGTGCAGGGGAATATACTTTTGGAGTATAAATCACAGAGCCAACAAAGGCCGAGAGCAGTTCAGGATAGTCATGGATTTTATGATCCGGTGGCTGACTACATGGAGCACATTGGCCATGAAAAGTGCATAGCAGGATTTATTAAGGGTTTTCATGACCCCACTACCACACCTGTGGAGAAGCTGTATGATGGGAATGATAGGAAAATTATGCACGACAAGAACCAGGGGTTCTAGAATAACCTCCTATCATTTCGCTTCACATTACTGCCCTTGATTAAGCAAGAAGGAAGAGATTGCAAACGTAATCACTTTCTTGATTGGATTCACTGGAAGTCGAAAGTCACTTGACTGGGTGGTAATACCCATGCAAATTAGGGTAGGTAGGATCAAATAAGCTCGGCATGGTGAGCATTTCATTTCGTTTTTACAAGTTTTGTTCGTTATGTTATTATCTATTCGGTTTTTGCTTTCAGAACACGCTGGTAAGATTTCAGGAAATGGCCACAAAATGACCCAATGGATCAGGAACATGATCTACAGAGATTCTTTTCTACCTCACAGAGAGGATAACATCCCCTATGGAGATTTTTGAATCAGCACCTACACTGATCCACTTGCAAAAAGGGGATAAGCGAAAGCTTTTTGGGCCTGATAATGTTGAGAATGCTGGGTTGGAAGAGCAAGACAAACAAAGAATAGATCCTACTGCCACAAGGAAAGGTAACATGGATCAACGAGTATCAGGGATTTCGCAATGGAGGACGAGTGCAAAAAGTTCATCCTGGAGGGTGTGCAAAATATATGGCTTGATTTGGAGCAGACTAGATCTTCGGTGGAAACACATCCTCACAATGGAAGATGTAGGGAGATTAAAGGCGTATTGATAAAATGATACCTGGAAGGCCTGCACAGTTTAAAACGACTAGGATATCCCCCTTAGAGAATGTATGGTGGAGAACCATTTTTGCTGCCCCAACCTGCACGATGGATAAGGTAGAAGATGGCTATGAAAGGGAGGAAGGACCCACATGTTTGGATGGTAGCGAGCGGACAAGGATTAGATCGACAACCCTGATTGTGGTCGCAACAAGAAGGTGCGGGATGGATAAGGGAATGAGGCAAGGTGAAACCATGTAGGGCCCTCTTATTTTCTATGACGAAGATTCAACGAGGTAAACGATTGACGACCTTGATCTGTATCGCGACAAAAACTTGTGCAAAGGTTAACCAATAGGCAGAGCATGAAGCAAGGTAAGGGCCATCTAGTTGAATGGTCGAGATCGCCTGCATAGGAAATCAGCCAAGACATGTTTTGCTCGTCTGAAGGTGTGGGTAAGAAGAAGAAGGAAAAAGACTGCGAAACAGGGGTCAAGGCGGGAAAGATTGACAGCCAGGTCACATCTCAGGAGTTCGACGGCTGCCTCTGAGCATGTGTGATGATGAGGAATTCTATCAACGAATTAGAAGATGGAGGGTAGGTATAGCCTTTCCATGACGTATTGCGAGAAAGAAGGGGCTAGGGGAAAATCATCATTAGTGCCATTGACATCCTCACTTGGAGGTAACTCATCATCGGTGCCATTGAAATCCTTTCTTGGAGAAAAATCATCATCACCGCCATTTACATCCTCGCATGGAGGAAACTAATAATCAGTTCCATTGAAATCTTAGCTTGGATGAAAATCATCATCACTTCCATTAACATCCTTGCTTGGAGGAAACTCATCATCAGTTCCAATGAAATCCTCAATTGGAGGAAAATCATCATCAGTTCCATTGACATCCTTTCTTGGAGGAAACTCATCATTAGTTCCATTGAAATCCTCGTTTGGAGGAAAATCATCTTCACCATTATTGATGTTTCTATCCTCACCAAAATCATCATCTGTCCCATTAAAATACTCACTTGGAGGAAAATCATCATCAGTCCCATTATAATCTTTGTTGGGAGGAAAATCATCATATGTCCCATTAAAATCATTGTATCCAGGAGGATAATTATCATTGGTCCCATTAAAATCCTTGATTGAAGGAAAATAATCATTCATCCCATTAGAATCCTTGCTATGAAGAACTCCATCAACATTATTAGTGCAAGAATGCTCAACAAAATCATCATTAGTCCCATCAAAATCCTCTATTTGAGGACAATCATCATTGGTCCCTTGAAAATCCTCGTTTGGAGGAAAATTGTCATCACCGTGCTTATTGTCTTTAGGATCCCCACTTGGAGGAAGATATTCATCATCATCATCATCACCATCACATTCTTGCCCTTCATTACTTCTGCCTTCAAAATATTAAGAATTAGGAAGTTCTTGAACAACATGTTTGATTACATTGCTTACACTACTAATATCTTGGCTAGATGAATAATACAACTCTTCATTGAAATTGGAATTTAATTCAAATGAGTCCATGAATTCTCACTAAAAGATAGAATTATAGAAAATATTAATAGAGAATATAATGACCAAAGACCTCACCAAAAAGTAGAATGGTTCAAATGTCAATCGACCATCTTATAGCTATGAGAATGGAGGGGCGCGTGAGGGAGAAGGAGGGAGTGGTGGGGGAGGAGAAGGAGGAGAAGGGAGCGGGCATAGGATAAGGGAGCAACGAGGGGGAGGGAGAAGGGAGGGAGGTGGGAGGGTTTTTTTTTTAGTTTTTATTTTTAATCTTTTTGGAGGGAACTAAAAGAAAAGGGAAGCATCGATGATTGCGTCGAAAAAAACTGTTAAGGTACCTGAGAATGTTGAGCTTCAAGATGAAGTTTTAACCTTTGAGGAATTAAAAATAAAGAATGCTAGAGAATGAAAATATGCAACAGAAGAAGACAAAACAGATTATTCTTGGCATCTAAAGGATGAATATAAAGACAAAGCAGAAATTATTCACTTATATTTTGTTGCATTTCCATATCTTCAACCAAATTACCATTCATTGGGATTGTTGAGATATATATGTGTGATGTCGGGTACATTAATTGTTTATGCACAAGTGAATAACTTTGCCAAAATTCGATATTTTTGAAGGTTTCAAAATATAATGTTCAAGAAACTTTCACACCCTTCAGTGAAGGGGTTGTGCATGATATTGAAAGAGGGAGAGTAAGTTTCAATATTGAGATTATTTCCGAATTTTTTTTCTTATAACTTGGATATCACAATGTAATAGATTTAATACCATATTTATATTTTTTATTTTGCAGGATTTTTCTAGGTCAATTTCAAACATGTTGAATGAAATTTATTATACAAAGGAAAATCCTATGGATGTCATTAATGTCTCTCTTCAAAAGGGACAAGAAGCAAGGAATAAGAAACACGTGTCAAATATTCAAACTGAAGAAGTACAAGCACAAAGAGGAAATGGCATCTGACAATCAAATCGGGTTCCTAGAAAGGTCACATTTAAATATTCATCTCGCCCAAGTGAACATGTTGAAATTTTTGCCAATGAGGTTGCTACTCATGTTGGTAAGAGTAAGAATCAATATCGTATAAGAAATATGGTTAAGGGTGTTTCAATTCCTAATGAAGGCATTGTCGATTTACATAACCCCTTGAAGACATAAAAGGAGGAGATATTCTGTTTTTGAATCCAATGTTATCCATGATTAAGAGAGTAAATATTTTGGGGGTAGTAAGGGAAATCATTGCTCTAGGTTCTGATCTAGAGGACACCATTGTCAAGTCAACACAAAATTCCATTCAATATTGATTGCAGAGGCATACATTAGTTAACAATGGACATCCATTTGAGTTTAATGTGAATCAACTGTATAGACCCACAAAAGGACAATATCAATTTAGAATTAGAAATCCATATCATTTGCATATTCACAACTTGAAAGCATTGATTAGGCACAATCCCTATGCACATGTGGTTGACTACCTAGTGCTTGTTGACCTGAAAGATGTTCATACTAGAGATGAATTTGATCGAACAATAAGTTTTCATTACAAATTTTTTAAGAAGTTTTCATTACGAAAATTATGTTCTTGGGGGGAATCATTCTGTAGAGGGAAGACGAGAGTTGATGAAAGAATATCCCAATAACCCTATTTTTGAAATAGTGAAATGCATCATTTATGTTGGTTTAACAGATGTAGAAGCAAAGTTATTGGCATGGAATCATGACATAGATAGTGAATATAGGATGAATATGACATTTATTCAAAGGGTGATATTTATCCACAATGAATTTTTGCAAATATGTGGTGGGGATAAATCTAAAGTTGATGCAAGTTTTCGGAAACAATATTGTGTGGAAATAGGTATCCCTATTAAAGAGGATAATGTGAAACAAAAAAATGTCAAATGTAGTGATGCATTCATAGATGTAGATGGATAATTCCAGTTGGCATTTAGAGTAGGGAAAACATGGGATTTTATTGAGGACATATTTAGCTTATGGGAGAATATTGGCATACAAAATAAAAAAGTGAAAAAAGTAAAGTTCTTCCATGGACCGGTGGTAACTCAGGTCCTGATGTAAAGAAATTTCTAGAAGACATGACCATTACACCTTAGAGAACAATGCAGGGTGTGAAGGATGAAACACTAATAGCTAAAATATTGTCACAGGTAAAGTCAGGTGAATTATCCATAGAGGAAATGTCCAATGAATTTGACAAGTAAGTTGGTATTTTTTTTATGGTACAAAGTTTTTTTATTGAGCTTAACATTTTTGTTATGTTCTAAGTATTTTTTTGTATTATTATATATGATTGTAAACATTATTTACAGTTTCATCATCTAGTCATAAGATTCATGAAAATACAAGAGGAGATGGTTATAATGTTGAGTGAGAAGAGTTGGGATGATGCCAAATGCAACTATCTAGAATCAAGCTCAATAGAAACCTTAAAACAATTTTTTGTTGCATTCAAGAAGGTATGTTGATCTATGATACATCTTGAATTATTTATTTGGTAATTCAATTCATTTCTATTTTATTACTTATAGAGAAAATTTTCATTTTAAGATGCTAAAGACGGGTACAGATGGAGTACCAAAGTCCTTCAAAATTCTTATCAAAAGAGCCAAAATAGAACTAAAAAGGAGACAATGTCTTGCAAACATTGAACTTGATGATACACTTGATCATTATATTTGGAATGGGCTTGTCATTGTGCAATATAAAGTCATTTTAGGTGACTGTGCAGACATTACAAAAATTGTTCCTAAAAAGGAGTACACCCTAGTTATTGCAGATATCCCTCATGGATACAATATCCCAAACACTACTTTTGATTATGAGCCTTATACTTACCAATCATTCAATAAAGTGGTTTCATAATTTCTAGATGTCACAACATCACCACTATGGATATTCGTTGTTTTCCATTCCGACACACAATTAGGGGGGTTGTTGATATCCTTCAAGGCTAAAGCAAAAACAAGGAAGCAACTTTATCGGTAATATATTTGCACTATATTATCAAGTTATTGAATTTATAAATCAATTATATTTATTGATAAGTAAATTAAATTCTTTTTTTTTTTAATTTTGGTTATAGGAAAAAGCCTAATATTCGTAGCTCCCGTAGTGATCCATTTTTGAATGATATTGAAAACATACATCTTGCAACTTGGACAAAAGATGAGACTTATGAATCTCTTTTAATCAATGAAAAGAGTGAAGGAAAATATAGTGAGATGTTGACTTATAATGTCGTATTTCAAAAATTGACACATGAAGAAAGGGATTTGAAAGGAGTGACTGTAAACATCTATAAAAAAACCACAAGTCTTGATAAATTATCTCATAGATAAATTTTAAAGAGAAAAAGATTGGGTCTTAGATTTTTTCTCGAGTTCAGGTAAAATTTCAGATATTACATATGGAAACATATTTCAAGTTTTATTAATTTTTTTATAAAGTATGCTTCTTTATGCTATTCGTATTAACTATTTTTTTGTTTTTGGTGATTAGGTACAATAATAGCATGGTCCTTACAAAAAGGAAGAAATTACATTTCCATTGATAATGATCAACTACAATGCAATTACATCAAGCAAAGAATTAATGTCATTCTAGTTCTTCCAGACGAATTTCAAGAAGTTAGTTTGAAGAAAGGAGAGTTTAGTGAAACACTTGTGGTGAATATGTCAAAAGAGACTCAAACTCCATTAGGACGGATGTTGGGAAAGGAGCACTTTGGGCATCTTGCAGACATAGAAGACCCAATGGAAGAGGACATTGATGTCCCTGAGGAAATCCAAGCTCCAGAAAATTCCAATTTCGATGAAGAATTTGGCCTACATGTTATTGTTGATTAGTGTAATGTCTTGAAGAAAATGTTAAATTTGACAACTTTTTGATAAGATATATTAGTATTGTTTTGACTTCCAAACTTTATTTTAGAAATAAAATTTATGTATATTGTTTTTAATATGTTATTTACAAATATTTAGTATAGCTTTTCTTGAATTTATGTGAATCGTAACATTTTGGAATACAATATGAAATAGTATAATTTTTATACAAAAAATCTATGAAAATCCATTGAAAATGGTTTTAAATGTCTTTTTTTTTATGGAATTTCTTACAAATTTTTCAATAAAAAGTCTTATTTTGTCTATAAAAATGTCTTATTTTAAAGAAAAAAATTGAAAAATTTATATGTTTTCAATAGAACTTGCTTCTTAAAAAGTTGGAAAGAAGAGTTTTTGCTCCAAGAAGATGGTTTAATTTTTTGTTCAGCAGCCTGGTTCTTCGGCTCTCAACGTTTTTGCAGGTGTTTCTATTGAGTGTTCTAGAGACATCCTTTTTGTGGAGGATCGATCCCTTCTGGAGTCAGCCTCAGCTTGTTGGTGGAGGATCGTTCTTCTTTTCGATCCAACGACGGTTTCTTTGTAGACATCAAACTTCTTGTTTTTGGCTGTGCAGGCTCGTTGCTTTCTCTCCTCAGTGTTTGGAGCAGTTGATGTGTATCTAGAATGTTGTTCATTGGTTTGTATTCTTCTCTCTCATACTCGCTAGAGCTTGGAGCATTTGTTGTTTACCAAGAATGCTGCTCATTGGTCTGTATTTTTTGTTGGTTCAGAATTTGTCTGTTCTCCCTGGTTTCTTGATTTTAGAGGCTTCTTTTGCTTTGTTTTTCATTGACAGAGTGTCAGTCTGATCATTCCCAATGACCTCTGGAGGGGGTCCCCCTCCTATCCCTCCTGAGATTGATGCATTCAAATTCCTCATTGCTTCGTGTGGGAAGAGGAAGGGTAGTCCATTAGTGCAGACCTTTGTGAAGAAAACATAAATCCCTTCTGTTGATATTCCAGTTGAACGTTTGTTGTAATCACCCAAATCACATAAGGTTACCAATAGTACACATATAGATTCAATAAGTATACAGAGACAAGAGACAAGAAAGGATGATAGAATAACATATTATATTAGTTGAATCACATGAGGGTCCATACATATACAAAAAATGAACCAAATTCCTATTTGGCCCAACAACCTATTATATATGATACAAAACAGCTATGAATAACTACTTTTCAGTTCAGTCAACTGATACGAACTTTGAGGCCGACCTAATCTCCAATTTAGTTGAATAACTAGTCTAGTCGGCTCACCGACTAGTGCCTCTAACACCTCCCGCAGGAACAAAATCTTTCTTCGTCCTAAAGAAACAGGGGAGGTATTCCAAAGTATGCTATCTGAAATAGTTATTACAATTGATTTATTTTCATGGGCTGTGTAGTCTAATAGAAGGTCGTTTCTGTACATGTACTTCCACAATGGATTCTGCTATAATGGCTAGTTGGTGTTGAAATTCTGTCCAACTGCGGAGAGCTTTCTGGATGTCGATGGTCAAGGTTGTAATGCTAGACAGTGTCGACATTTTCTCCTAAATTGAGAGATCTATAATATTCTGCATGTTGGGTCCCAGAAATTAGGCTTTTTCATCTGCTATGTCCACCAGTATTTTCATTTGTGGAAAGATCATATCTAGTTTGTCGATGTTGAGGATTTCCTGGTTTACCCATTGATGAGCTTGTTTCTCCATCTTTTCTAGCTTTGTTGTTTCCAGTACAATATGGTTTTGTAGTGTGCTTCTCATTGCTTCTTTAAGACCTTGGTTGTTTTCTAATGACTTGATATGTTCACATGTTTCCCGAGCCTGCCGAAATATCTGGCCATAGTGGGTATACCAGTTGCGCAGTGCTTCTTCTGTAGTAGCAGACTCCTTCAAATGTTCTTATAGTACTTTGTGTGCTTTTGAGAATGTTGTGAACTGTTGTCTCAATAACACATATGTTTCTTCTTCTTCATCCTCTTTCTTGTATTGTAGTTGTTCCAGAAGGGTCGACACGACACTTTCAAATAGCTGGTATGCTTTCTCCAGTGGTTTTTTCGTGTCGGTCTCTGCTGGTCCCAATACAACTGTATGTATTAAATTCCTGTATTTGGTTAGGAATTCAACTTGTTCTTCCTTGAATTTGTTGACCTGCTCCTGTCTCTTCTGGCTCCTTGTTATGGCTTCTTTAGTGAGGGCTCCCAGGATTTTGTCTAACTCTTCATCTCTAAGTTTCAGTGTGTCGACTGCAGTAGTCGACCCTAGTTGATGAATATGGATAACCGACGGTACTTGTTGTGTATGGTGGTGCTCTTTTTTGTTTTTCTCTTTTCTTTTTCTTTTGTGTTTATGTTTCTCCACCACTACTCCTGTAGGTGATGCTCCTGGTTGTTGTTGCTCTGATTGTTATACTACCTGTCGTTCTGCAGTTGGTCGGTTTTCCGCTGGCTGGTCTCTTGTTAGCTGAACTTCAGTCGACTGATCTTCTGTTGTGTTGGGGCTTGCAGCTAGGTGGGTAGTTGGTGCTGATGAATATGGTGATTCTAGTTGTGGGGGAGGCTATGATATTGGTGGTAGTGAAGGATATGGTGAATGGTTTGGGGTTATTGGAGTAGTTGGGAGGCCTCCTATCGACATTGGGTCTTCGACTTCTGGTTGTGAGTCGGTGGGGTCATCGGATTCAATGGACTCAAAGTGGTTGTCGATGTCTTGGTTAATTGCTAGTGCAACACCCTGATCGTCTTCCTCTACGTCTCCAATTGTTTCATTGGTTGGTATGAATATTGGTGTGAAAGATGAAGTCCGTGCTGCGACAAGTTGGGATGACTTGTCGGGGTTTCTTAGAAATGTCGATTGAATAATTCCAACAACTTTTGGTTCTGGTGATTTTTGTTGTGGTGGGATGGGTCAGGTGAAGAGTCAACGTGATGAACTCGACTCATTAAGTGTATGTGTGGTGTTGATTTGTTGGGATTTGATAAATAGGTCCGGAAGCTTGTTGATGAACTGCTGAAGATTGACAACTTTGTCCACTTTTTATTTAAGTGTCTCGGACATTGCACTTTTGTACAAGTCTGCTGGACTTATATTTGTCAAATCTGTCATATCTTTTGTTATTTTGGTAGCAGATGGGGGTGGGGGGGTTGAAACTAGATCAATAGGTTCTCCTGCTGGAGGGTTTGTGATTCTTGCCTTCTTAGCTTTGGTTTGCCTTGCCTCTTCTTCGACAAAGTGTTTAAATTGTTCCTCTATAGAGACTTTATTCTTCACAACTTCTAACAATATGTCGGTCGCTCTAGCATTTAATTCGTCCTCATCTTCTAAATTATCTTAAAGGATAATATTGCGCTTCCCTCTTCCTTTTGTTGGACTCTCTAGAGTTTTTCGAGATTTGGCAATTTCTGCAGCTAATTGTTGGATGTTCTTCTTTGTCAGCTGATATTCTGGTTTTTCTGCCTGTGTTTCTTCCTCCTCCTACTGTTGTTGGGTCAAGGACATAGTGTTTTGTTCTGTCGGTACCATGGCTTGATTTTTCGTTGGTACATTTTCAATTTGAAGAGGGTTTGGTTCTTCTGTCGGGATGTCTTCTAAAGTGAAGGTACTGATATGAAGGCGAACTTCATAGTCTTCCTCCTTCTTCTGGTCTGTTAACGATTCGACAATAGAGTGGTTAACCTCTTTTGTGCCCACTGGTATGGTTATTTTAGTCTTATATTGTCAGGCTAATTCTGCGAAGATTTCCTTGATTGTTGGATATTAGTCGAGAGGTTCTGCGTTTGCTGTGGAACCTTGCGAGTGCCATACTGCAGTGTGGTTGATTTCCAAATGGATATGTGCCGATGAGGGTAGACATCTTCGGACGTTTTGAGGCACCCTCCATCTGGTTGTTCGGACTTTCATATTTTGAAACCAATTTTCTAAGAACACTTTTCCCTCTTCTAGATCCCGTGGAGTTCCGCCCATTGAAAATGACTTAAAACACCACATGTGGAACCTAGTCAGTTCTAGGAACTGTGGATACCCCACTAGACATAGGTGGTACATGGCTATCCAAATTAACAGTGATGGAAATCTAATTATTGCGCTTATTTCCTGGCACTTTACACAGATAGATTTGAGCATGTAGGTCACATTTTGATCCAAACAGTAAAATTTTCTTGAATTTTATATAAAGTCGACAGCTTCCAGCATGTTGATTTTCAAATCACATACTCGTCCTGCGACAGTTAGGCCCGTGGACACCATTTTGGACACCATTTTGGGTGTAGTGGCTTTAATCTGACCAAAAATTAGTCCTTTGGATTTTTTCCATGTCGACGTTCATGTTAGTCTTTCAACTAGTCCTTCTTTGATACCTATAGGAACAGGGTCGCCTTTGTTGGAAAGCCCAGTAAGTTTGTAGATAGTTTCAGCTGATATTTCCACTGGTTTGTCGAAGTAGAACTTCCCATTGTGGTATCGGCTGATGATAAATTTGACAATATTTTCTTTCGTCCCTCCAAAATTTGCCATGAGGGGTGCATTCATATAGTTCAGGATAGTGCTATGGTTTATTTTTGTCCCCTTTTTTGTCATTCTTGATTTACCCCTGTAAGCCCATTTTTTTATTTCTGCCCAGTGTTGCTCCCATGAAACTTCCTGTACTTTTGCATTTTTAATATTTTCCAGCCATTTCACTAGTGGACTTACGACAGATTCCAACTCTTTTGCTTTGGGGCCATTTTGTCAGTTTCTGGCTCAGCTTTCTTCATGGTTAATTTACTCTTAGGAGACTAGTAACTCTGTCACTATAGATCTTTGTAAAGTGGTAGGAATTCTTCGTTCGATGTAGTATTTATAGGTGGCGTGGATGGAGATCTTGTCGATGGAGGTATCAATGGCGGAGCTGATGGCAAATGATGCTCTATTGAAGGCTCATTTAATGTGCTCTGGTTTTAGCGCTCCTTCGGACCGTAGTCATGATGGCGTGATTGGACATTTTGGTCCTCTTGTCGATGTCGATTATATGGTCAATGGGTAGTATGTCGATGATGAAACTATCGGTTGTTACTTTTGTCAAACTGGTTTCTGCTACTTCTTT
>LPNX010533141.1:377181-403601 GCA_001517045.1 Pseudotsuga menziesii | reverse complement strand
TTTTTTTTTTTTTATTTTTTTTTTTTGATTTTTTTTTAAGCTTGGCATCACTTTAGTCAGGCACCCTTTACTAGTTTCCGAAATACTGTTCCTTGTAGTGTTCTTAGTCAGACTGAACTGTTGGAATTGATTTCTTCGAAAATATAGGGCTCCATCCACTCTGTGTTCAGTTTCTTTGGTTTTCCTTTCACCCGACTATTGTATAATAGTGCAAGATCTCCAATCGACAAGATCTTATTTTTAATGTTTCGGTCGTGCCAAGCCTTCTGTTGTTGTTTTTGAATTTCTTGTGTTGTACAACAATTAGTCGGTGTTATTCTAGTTTGGAAAGTTGCATTAGATGGTCCTTCCTTTATTCCTCGACATTAATATGAAGGATATCGGCTATTACTGGTTTTTGTTGTCGGAAGTGTAAAGGGACGACTGCGTCTTGGCCACAGACTAGTCGAAAAGGTGTTTTGTCTTTCGAGCATTTATATGTTGTTTTGTATGCCCATAATACTACAGGAATTTTCTCGTTCCAGTAGTCTTTGTCAGTGTTGCATATTTTTTTCAGACCTCTTGTTAATGTTTTGTTGAATTCCTCTATTTCCCCATTCAACTAAGGATGATAGGTTGTGCTTCGTCGGTGGTCAATTTTGAACTGTTTGTTAATGCTGAAATGGTTTTATTGATGAAGTGTGAACCTTAGTCACTGATTAGAGTTAGTGGGAAGCCAAACCTAGTAATGATATTTTCATATATGAATTTAGCAGCTACCTCACTAGAACAGGTTTCGATAGGTTTAGCTTCTGCCCATTTAGTTACATACTCTACTACTGTTATTATGTACCTTGCACCTGTTCTTTTTGTTGGAACTGGAAATGGCCCTATAAATTCGATAGTGCAAATTTCAAATGTTAGACTTGGATTTACCAATATCAAGGGCATATCCATACTAGGTAAAGGTCGACCTAAACATTGGCAACGATCACAGTTTCTAAAAAACTTCTTATAGTCCTTGTAAAGTGTTGGCCTCCACAGTCTCGACTGTTGGATTTTCTTGGCAATTGTATCCGACTGAAAGTGTCCTCCTGCTGGTCCATAGTGTGATTCATGCATAATATTTTCTCGTTCATGTTCTAGAACACACCGACAGAGTGATTCGTCCAAACCCATTTTGTACAAAAATTTGTTGATTAGACTATATGGTGCACCTTTCATGGCTAGAATTTGTTTCTTCTTAGTGCCCATACCTTCAAGTGCTTGACCATTCTCTAGGAATTGTGATATTTCCTCTAATTATTTAGGAACAAATTCTATTTGAAACAGGTGTACATCTGGTAGGTCATTTTTGACTCTTGTCAGTTCCTCCCCCATGTCGATCCTCGACAAGTGGTCGAGCCCGAAATTTAGTTTTCCTAGTCAAACGACGACTTCAAATTCAAATTCTTGGAACAGTAACAGCCACCGACAGATTATTCCATGGTGTAGAGGCTTGTTCACTAAGTACTTAAGTGCGGGATGGTCAGTGTAGAATATGAAAGGGTTAGCCAATAGTGACTGTCGATACCATTGGAGTGCAAATACCATCCCTAATGCCTCCATTTTTGTCGTCGAGTAGTCGTGTTGAGCATTGTTTAGTTTTCTGCTGCTGTATATGATTGGATAGTCCATTCCATATTCTCCAGGTTGTGTCAATATCACACCTATTTCTAGGCTTGAAGCATCAATATGTACATGGAATTTGATCGACTAATTTGGGAATATGAGAATGGGTGCTTTGACTAATTTTATTTTTAATGTGTCAAAGGATGTATCACATTATTCTGTCCAGTCAAACTCCTCATCTTCTCTTAACAGTTATTCCAATTGGTATGTCATATCAGAATAGTGTCGAATAAATTTTCTATAATCTCCTGTATGCCCTAGCAATACTCAGACTTGTTTTGGATTCACTGGTGGTTTTAAGTCGAGGATAATTTTTATTTTTGCAAAGTTGACTTTGATGCCTTCCTTGCATACAATATGTCCTAGTAGTATTCCTATGGGGGTTAAGAAGATGCATTTTTTTTATATTGAGAGATAACTGAATTTTTCGGCATCATTCCAGCATAATCCTTCACCATTTACAATGGTCCTTTAGCATGGAATAGATAGTCCAATCGTCAAATTATACTGCCATAGTTTTATAAATGTATTCTTGAAATGTTTTGACGACTATTCTTGAAAATACTGCAGGTGCATTCTTAAGGCCGAATGACATAATTCTGTAAGTGAATGATCCAAATTCACATATGAATGTTGTCTTTTTCTGGTCTTCTTTGGCTATTGGTACTTGGTTATACCCTGAAAATCCATCCGTAAATGAGTAACATTCGTGTCTTGTGACTTCATTTAGGATTTCATTGGCGTATGGGGTTGAAAATGGATCTATTAAAGTGACCTTATTTAATTCGTGAAAATCGACACATATTCTTAGTTTTGTTGGGTCATGCTTTTTCGGCTGGACGACCATTGGACTTGCCCATTTCGACTAGTTGATGGGATAAATAATTCCAACTGTCAGCATATTGTCGATCTCCTTTTTGACTATTTATTTGTATTTGTGTGCCAACTTGTAGGGTCTTTTCTTCATAGGCCTAGCCTCAGGTTTGATATCGATATTCATCTTGCCCATTTCTTCTTCCAACCCCTTTAGGTATTTGTAGTCTCAAGCAAAGATATCCTAGAATTATTTTAATAAGTCGATGATTTCTGTTGTTCGTTCTTCACTCCAATAGTCGCCGATTCTTTCCATTTTTGGTCTGCTATCATTAGATATGTCGATTTCTTTAATTTTCACTTTCACATTCATCCATTCTTGCATCTTGCTTTCATTGATTTGTCGACTGCCTTCTTTAAACTGTGAAAATGTCACTGGGAAGTCTATTGTTGATATCTGGTCGGTGTCATCCTTGTCGGTCGATTCGATTTTGAATATCTTTCTAATGGGTTTGACCGTTTCTGGGTGATCATACTTCCATTGAAAACTTTTCCCATATGTATGCTCATTTTCCAATCGGAGTCTCTTCAACTGTAGTATTTTGTTGGATCGACTGTTATGGCATGCTGCATTCGGTTAACTATTATTTTGTGTTGATTTGTTAGTAGTTGGCTATATAAATGTTTTTATTTGTTTCATAGCCTCGACTAATTTTTTCGTCTTCTAGTATAAAGCTAAAGTCCTTAATAAAATTTTCTCCAAGTTCATTCCATAAGAATGTTTCACCTCGTGCTTCTTCCATTTTATACCATTTATTTGGTAAATCGTCCAATGTCGAGGTAAATAAGTGTGGCCATATACAATCATCTTTGTAACCAAGTCTTCTCCATTCTTTTTCACATGTTCTTATGTGATTTTCTGGGTATTCTCCTTGTGTGAAGACAAGTATTTGTGCATGTTTAGTTATCTTCCTACCTCCAAACCTTTCTATGAAGAAAGTCAAAGCTGTTGTCCACGTTTGTAATCTCTACTGATGGGTGCCCCAAAATCGAGCATCTTTCCCTGTAAACATTTCTTTCAGGCTTTGGAGTTGGACATGTTCACCTAGGTTCTTAGATACTTGTTCTACATGGAGGACTGGTGACTCTCTCTCTTTATACCGAATATTTTGTTTATTATCTATATTTATTGGTTCGAAGGAAGGGTATTCCCTTATTTTCTTTTGAAATGTTTTTGGAATAATCGATGCAGACATGCATTGTCGAGTTGGTTTCTTATGGATAGCTTGAAAATTCCAACAACCCCTTGCCTATGTTTCATAGTTTTCAATTTCCCAATCATACAATTCTGCATCCAAATTATATCCAACAGAGTCCTCGTTCCCTAGATGAAGTTCACCATAACTATTAGGTTCAGTATAATGTTCATAATTTTGAATCTGATAGATTTGTCAAACATTGACTTCCTCATCTATGGGCTCAGTCCAGGGTTCTACTTATGAGGGATGAATGGGGACAATCACTTTCTGTCTGTTCCCTTTTATTTTTATTCTTTCCTTGTCCAATGAGATTGATGCATTCATTTTTCGACCCCATGGATGTCCTACCAAGGCTGGGAAGGAACTGGCTCCTTCCTTAGGGTCGATGATTTTGAAATCGACTTCTATCGAAATGCCTTTTATCATTGTTTCAACATTTCTCCAAACCCCAATGGGTTCGACCAGTCCTTGGTCAGCTAACTTTAAATTTATGCCTAATTCATTTAGTCGAGGACTACCCAACTGCTCCCATGTATCCCATGTCATAATGTTTACTTAGGATCCAAAGTCGAGAACGACTTGTTGAACGTGGTATCCTTCTATTTCAAGATTGACAATTGGATCAACATCATTTTTATCTTTTTGATTTAAACTGCATATACTCTTAGTTTGTTTATTCGCATTAGTTTTTCTTTTAATATTGTATAATATATCAATAAAATTTTGATACCGCTTCATTATGTATTAATCTCAATAGTTCTTGGGATGTGTTATGTCAGTTATCATCGACTGCTTCTTGTCTAGCAAATTATTGAAACATGTTTGATGCATCACTATACAACTATTTTTGCTTTGTAGGATTAGGATACTCATTTTTATCTTTAATTTTGCTTATTCTTGGATTATCACTTCCAATTTTCGTTCCTTGTCTAGTTACTATGTATAAATTATTTGTGCGAACTACATCACATTTTTAAACACATGAAAAGACATTAACATTTTTCTTTTTATTGATTTTGTCAAGTATGGTGGGACAATCTTCCAAGGAATGATCACCTACACCACAACTAGTACATAATTTCAGGTCGGTTTTGTCTTTATATGGACAGTCCGCATATATATATCCTTCTTTACAGTATGTAAAACATTGGATTGGTCATTGTGGTTGATTGTCATGATTTCCAGAGAATCGTCCTTGACCTCCAAATCCTCCACGGCGATTGTCATATCGGCATTTGTATATTCGACCTCCATAATGTTGATTACCTTGTTCATTTTGTTCATTGTTCCTTAGGATATTATCATTATTTTGGGTAATAGCGTTTGTCTGGTAGACTGCATGGTAATTTTGTCGTTTCTTTAGATTCAAATGGAAGTCGGTCGTTGCATGACTTTTTACCTCACAGATCGCACACCATGAAGCTTTTCCATTTTTCATATTGTAGGGATAGTCCTTTGTGATGTGTGGTCCATGTTCTTAACAAATGTCACAGAAAAATTTTGTTTGAACAAAACATACATCTTGTCCAT
The DNA here is from genome assembly GCA_001517045.1 of Pseudotsuga menziesii. Classification (NCBI taxonomy): domain Eukaryota; kingdom Viridiplantae; phylum Streptophyta; class Pinopsida; order Pinales; family Pinaceae; genus Pseudotsuga; species Pseudotsuga menziesii. The sequence goes on along the minus strand of LPNX010533141.1, from coordinate 398,349 downwards.
TGACTTCGTGTCGATAGTTGTCATTGGTATGTCCGGCTGTCAAGCAGGTTGTGCACCAAATGTTCTGACCTTTGAGGTTCAGTTACCTTAATGATTTTTGCATGATTTCCAACTGTTCCTCAAGCTGGTTGTCGACAGGGTGTGCTGGATAATCGTCATTCATTTCGATTTGCAGTGCTTTTGTCAACACATCTTCATATGATTTGAATGTGTCTAGACTGATATGTCTTTGGATCTTCTGTACAAGACATGCAAGAAAACATTGAATTAAGAGTTGTTCATCAATGTTATAGTCTAATTGGCTCAATAGGTCCTTCCATCGCTTGTCATAGTACCGAACAGTTTCTGTGGGTTTCTGAACAATTGTTTTCAACTTTTTAGCCGCCAAATGCTTGGCATCTAGTGTTTTGAAGAAGGATAAGAGCCCTTGTTTAATTTCTTCCTTAGTCGCATGAGGTTTTTTCTCAGTATATGTCATATACCAAGTTAGTGATCTTTTCCATAAGGCACCAACAAACTGTGCCATCTGTCTTTCTTTGCTTGTAACTTGATTGGCCTCCCATGTTGATCCACAGACGAACCAATGTAGCCTGGGATCTTTGTCACCCTCATAGAGGGGAATGTGTGCTGAGACGTGCCCCATGTCAGCATCGACTTCTTCTTAGGGAGGTGGTGGTGGTGGGGGTAGTGGGATATTCTATGTAACTCTTTGTTCACAGCTAGTCTCGACGAAAATTTCATTTTCGTCGAATGTTTTATTTATCGGTTACCCTTTGACAACTTGTCGGTCAGGTTCGACTTCCTTTTCGATGTCCAAATGCACTGCTATGCCCGTGAATCTGATTGGTCTGTGTTTTGTAAAGCTGTGTTTGGCAGGGGGTGCTCCTTCATGTCTAGGGTAGAGTAAGTGGATGCTTTGGTTAGAAGGGTATGCTTGAAGTGTAACCCAATCTCCTTCCTCCTGTCGACAGATCACTAAATGATTGTCATCATTTACTTCGTCGTCTAGTCGACTCCATATACTAAACTCACCATCTCTTAGTGCCAAGTCTTCCTCAACAATGGCCTACATTCGGGTACTCATATTTACTGGAGATAAAGGTCTTACTTCCTGGGGTATTTCAAGTTGGAGAGCTTCTCGATACTCTATCCACAAATATTTTTCCATCGGTGATATCTCTTCATCGACACCCTCATCTTGTCGGTCATGACCCAACTCAGGCAGATTTTATTCATGTTCTGTCACCTTGGCAACCATTCTTCTTTGGAGCGCTATAGCTTGCTCTCTTATCTCTTCCCTTCTTCTCTGTCTCTTCTCCCTTTCTATCTTTTGTAAGTCTGATGTACCTTTGTGAGTCACTGTCTGCTCAATTTCCCTTTTAGGTCAAATTTTCACTATTGGTGATGGCATTTTCTCAATCGACTAGAATCCTTCTACTCCACCCTGACACATGGATAGCTACCCCCCCATAGCCTACATGATTGTTTAGAAATCCCAGATAGTTATGTGTATTTGCTTAAGAAGTACTCCCATTCCCTTTCTGCGATAAATTTCTCCCACTCTTTTTGATTTTCTGCCCAATTGTGTTTGGCGGCAGTTCGATAAGCGATGGAAGAGGTTCGACAATATGGCCTACTCCCTTGTCAATCAGAAATTTGAACAAAAGGGTCGATAGTGAACAAAAAAACTGCTCAGTGAATTCGGTATAGAATATTTTTTCAATACTTTCAACTGAAACTCTCTCCTCCATTGCTTGTTCTTTACAGAATTCGCCAATGATTTTCTCAAACCACTTCGACACGTTTGTTCGTCCACCTCGGATCAATTTCTGAAGAAATTCTTGGTTTTTAATTGCTTCCGGCTTTCTCATCCAATAGTTTTTTCAACAACTGGGGTACCGATTCTACAAACTTCTCATGTGTTTCAGTGAAGACTTTATCCTTCACCTGAGAAATATTCAGTCTGTTTCTTCTCACGTAATTCTGCAAATAGTTTGCAATCTTACGCTCCCACCAATTCTTAATCTCTTGCTCTGATATCATCTATGCATGGTCATGTAATCTGTATATGTACTACCGACAATGGAACCAATGTTGTAATCACCTAGATCATGTAAGGTTACCAATAATACACATATAGATTCATATAATCATACAGAGACAAGAGACAAGAAAGGATGATAGAAAAACAAGTTATATTAGTTGAATCACATGAGGGTCCATACATATACAAAAAATGAACCAAATTCCTATCTAGATCAATAGCATATTATATATGATTACAAAATCGTTATGAATAACTACTTGTCAGTTTGGTCAACCGACACGACCTTTGAGGCCGACCTAATCTCCAATTTAGTCGGCTAACTAGTCTAGTTGGCTCACCAACTAGCACCTCCAACAATGTCCTTATCGGACTGCCTTGAACCTAGCAGAACGTGGGTTAGTTGGTCAATTTATAGGGATGTGGTCATCCTTGAAGGCTATAGAAGGTTGGGTCCAATGAAATTGGAGACCCCTGGTCTCTGATGGAATTCGTAATCATTTTGTTGGCAGAGGCTATTACGTTTTTGTGTTTGAATCAGCTGGCGATCGTGATCTTATTTTCCAAAACGGTCCTTATTTTATGGGTCCTCAGGGGATTTACTTGAATATGTGGACTCTATACTTTTATCCTACTTAGGATGTACTGTCAGTTGTTCCTGTCTGGGTCAAGCTCCCCCATATTCCCCTCCACTGCTGGAATTCATAATAGTTGGAAGCCATTGGGAATAAGCTTGGAAAATACATCGACAGATCAGAAAGGAAAGATCAATATTCATGATTGGGATTCCTGAGGCAATCAAGCTCAATGTCGCTGATTGGTCTCATATTCGGGAGCTTGACTATGAGAAAGTCCCTTTCAAGTGTTGTTTCTGCCATGAATATGGCCATTTTGGTTGCAATTGTAAAAAAACATCAGTAGAAGAACCTGAAAAAGAACAGACAAATCAATGGTCTCAAGCTCAAAAAGCTAGCACATCTAAACAAGTGAAGGGAAAGGGTGGAAATGTTGGAAATAGAGTTCTTCCAATTGTGACTAAATCTCCAAAATTCCAGGTTGAAGGAAATGTTATTGTCTCTTCAAATCCCTTTCTAGTGTTAAGTTCTGTGGATGAACAAAACTCTCCTACTCTCGAAGAAGGTGAGGTGCAACAATCTGAATTTCATAATGAATAGGTTGAACCAAATAGAGGGCCACAAGATTCTACTCCAAAGTGCTTAGAACCTCTTAGTGTAGATGCTAACATGCAAGTTCTATCTCCCATTAGAACTTCATCTTCTCCTACTTATGTAGAAGCTCTTAAGAAGAAACCAGTTGAGTCTTCTGACTCCTTGGAAGAAGATGAGCAATTCAAAAAAAAGGAAGGAAGAAAGTCCTGTAAAGAGACCAGAGAAGAAGAAGCTGAGAGGATTAAGATGCAGGGTAGTCAAGCTACCATATAACTGTCATTTGGAAGAAACAAGCGAAATAGAACCCTAAAGGGAGGTGCAACTACCTCTTTCTCTGGTAAATAATGTCGATCATATCTTGGAATAGTAGGGGATTGGGGAATCCATTGAAGGCTGAAGCAATTAAAGACCTACTTAAAATGGAACCTTCTGACATTCTCCTACTCCAAGAAACTAAGATAGAAGAGGAAGCTCTTTTATCCATCAGCAAGTCAAAGTGGAATAAGAACGCAGGTAAGGATGCTAGTTCCAGGGGCCCCAAACTAAATCAAAGTATGGGTCAACCACATTATGGAAGAAATTTCTAAATTCACTTAAATGTAAAGTAGTTGGAAACTAGGTCTCGTGGAGCGCTTCACTAAAACTAGGAGACTAGATTATCTATATAATGTTTTTCAACAAAAGAAGGGTTCAAATTCCAAGCAACCTTCCTCCATTTTTGTAAATCTATATCTTCATTACATTTCGCCTCTCATAGTCTTAATTTATTCAATTTTCACAATTTGTGTATTGCATATTGACTCATGAGTGATTCTCTTTCTTCCTTTGGGTTTCTATATCTTTTGCCTATGAGAGCCCCATGCCTACCTTCAAAGGAAAATGCTTTATTTTCTTTGTTTATTTATGTCACTTTAATTTTGTAATGGTCCATGGAGAACATTATTTCTAAAATTTGCACAAGCTCAATTGAGACCTCTCCACTATTATTTGAAGAAATATCTAGATAAAGCTAATCAATAAATGCATAGATTTCTATACTTTAGTCTTTGTATTCAACGGAGAAGAGATATTGAACACGTGTTCCTTTACATCTTACATGATATTAAATGTAGAATATTTTAAATCTTTATGATAGACCTATGCCACCTTAATGTTCTATCTTATTATCAGATGCATTTTATGCTTGCTTTGTATTATGGAAGTAGGTTTTATGTCGGGTTGAGTAAATAAAACTTACATTTACAGTTGTTTATTCTTTTCAATATTTTCAGTTTGAAGTTACTTAGTCCTTCATAGGAAAAAATGTGCTTAAAAGAAATATAAAGGTTATCTTGAGAGCCTATTTTCTTTCCTAATGTTAAAGGTTGTATAGAATTTAGTTGTGTAGTACTCTCCCTTTCCATTTGGTGATTTGACAAAAAGGAGTATCACCTCTATAAAAAAAAGAAGGAGAGTGATCCTTTTTGTTCCTGAGGATTTTCCTTAGTGTTGATCTTTTTCCTAAAGGAAAAAACTATCAACGCCCCCTTATTGGGAAGGGGTCATTTTGGGATGGAGTTGGATGATTAAACAATATAGAAAAGGAATGCATAACATCACAAAGTTACATGAATGTATTTTTTATAGAAATGAATAAATCTAACAAGGATTAATGGGGAAGCTTTCACTATTCATTTGGGAGAGACTGTAATGGCGTTATAACATGATAACATAACATGTAACATGAGACTATCATAATGAAACATGATAAAAACTTGCTCCTCAATTGTGTTCCAATGGTGTCATTGGTGGACTCCTAGTAGCTTCCAAGTGGACTACCGAGAGATCTAAGTTGGATTAATCATTAGAGCTTATGTGGGATATTGTATGTACTTCATTTGAGTTATTTATCATTCAAGTGGCATTAGAGTCTTATTCTAGAGTAAATTATTGATATAGTTCAATATGGAAATTCTAGTATAGGAAAATTCATATTTTAGTTGTCACAAAAGTTTGGTAAATAAATTGCCTTAAAAAAACATCGTGTTGGCATTATCAATTTGATTTTACTAGTAGCCTCCATGTTACAAGAAAATTATCCTTTATCCATTAAAAAACCAATTATTATCCCACGTTTTTCCTCTACAAAATTATTTTAAATGTATTTTATGGATCCTTTTGAGGTTTGCATTGTCATTTTGTATTTACTAATCATTTACTAGGCTACAAGGAAAACACATACTACCCATTCAAACATCAATTCTAATTTTAGATTTTCACACTGAATTTTTATTTTAATGGGCATTTCATGAATCCTTTGTAAATATGAACTTTTTGTTTTTTATAAAACAATGCATATATATGATCTTCAACTGCATTTAAGTTGTGTGTTTAACCACAAACTCTTATAATTTAGGCATTGTTTTTTTATGCACTGGATCCACTCTCATAACCCATAAAGCATTTTTGGTTGATTTAGGGATAACACATTATAAATTATTTGAGTTCTTTTGAAAATCCATTGGATTAACCACAAACTATTAGAATTTAAGTATTGCTTATAAATAAACTACAAACTTTTGAAATTTAAACACCATGTATAACTAAATCATAAACTTTTTGACTTTAGGCACACATTTTTTATGTGTCGGATTTACTATCACAATTTAAGCACTGCCCTTTTATGCATTGCACTGCCTCTCATGGACCATAAAGTAATTTTAGACGACATTAGAGATTAAAAAAAAAGGATATTATTTGATTTCCTTTGAAATAAAGGGTACTCATGCAATAGTGAATATGTTTATTGGTTGTTTTATTTCTTATGTCAAAGAGCTTGTTTCCGTTTTTCTCCATCTTTTCATTTATGTCTTAACATCCAAACTTGAACATCTTTTCATTGAAGATTATATACACAACAACATAATAAAAAACCCTGAGCACAACCACAACCTAAAGCAAAATCACAAATTACTGAAATAAATATATGAGGATGAAAACACATTAAATATGATATCAAGAATAAATCTTGCTCTAAATGCTTAACAAATCTTAAAATTGTATCTCTTTATATACAAAAATAACAGGGAAATCATTATGTTATAGATTGGTTTCATATTTACAACACAATCAATAGTGTACATAATCATGCTAAAAGTACATCTCAAAGCACTGTTCCAACTCTATTGCATGCTTCTAATGGTTTTCCATTCACTCTTATGTGTAGGTTATGATACCTCACTTTACATCATAGACCTCATATTGACAACACAATCAATAGTGTACATAATCCTGTTAAAAGTACATCTCAAAGAAATGTTCCAACTTTATTGCATGCTTCTAATGTTTTTCCAATCACTCTTATGTGTAGGTTATGATAACTCACTTTACATCATAGTATAATGTTTGAACCTTTTTGGTATCCTTCGATCTCTCATTGATATTCTAAGGCTATGTGGTTTTGGAAAAAATTTCTTCACCTCCTCAAGATCTAGTGGTCTATGATGTAATGAATTTACTACATCATCATTGTCATAATCACTAACTTATTCTACATGCAAATTACATAGGGCTTATATCCCCACATCCATATTGATGCTTTCAAATAAAACATTACTGTGAAACCTGAAATAAAAAATTATAGTTTGTTTCTTTGTAACATATTTCATGCTCATATCTCCTACTCTCGTTTGCAATGCTATGTTTTCTCAAAGAGCACATCCATACTTTGATAAACTTATTTGTTAATGGATAAGCCTACAAATCCCAACATTCCTGACAAAAAAAATCAGGATGCATTTTATATTTTTTCCATCTAACTTCTTCACTTCTCATTAGGCACATGTACATATTAAACTGATCCAACCAACTTTACGTAGTATTACATCAGAGTATGTGGGGGATGTGTCCCCCACACTTCCCACATTCCTAGGGAACATTTCCCCACATCCTCTTTTTGGGGAAATTTGAGGAGATGTAGGTGGGAATGTTTCCATTATGTGGGGGATCCCTATACATCCCCTTTGATTAATTTTATCCAATGTACTTTAAAAAAAGTCAAAATTTTATCTATTTTTAAACACAAATTCAAAACTCTAAAGTGAGTGAATATTTATTTCATGCTTTCATTGTTCATGTTTGTGACTTGTCAATGGCTCATTATTTCACACACACACACACACACACACACACACACACACACACACACACACACACACACACACATATATATATTATGGTTTTGGATGGGGCCTTCTACATTAGAACTCGATGTTTCCCTTAACGCTTCCCAAAATTTGGGGAGTGTATTTATAGGTCCCTTGGATGTGTTTCCCCATTCATATGTCCACTCATCCCTGAAATTTGGTGGAACATCTCCTTCAAGCTCTAAATCCCTAGCTTCCTACCACACAATGCTTCATAGGGAGTTTTTTAATTCAACATTACTATAGATAATCAATCTTAAAACATATGTTGTTGTGATTACTTCCTCTAGCAAAGTTTATTTGGAAATCCATCATTCTTCAACATGCACCTGACGCTCCATCAATGTCATCCTACTCCTCTCTATTCCATTCTATTGTGGAGTATAGAGAAATGTGAATAAACTTTGGTGTCATAATGTTTAAAAAAATCCTTAAATGCGTTTGAGGCATACACACTACCATTGTCACGCCTCAACCTCTTTAGTGGATTCCAAGACTCCATCTCCACTATGACAGTCACAATCTAAAACACTACATTGTTTCCTCTAATAAATCTATTTTTTTTCTTGAAAAGTGATAATGAAAGTTAAAATATACATTGCTCTATTGTGTGGCATAGTTTGTATAGGTTCATAGTTGTTAGAGTGAACTAGTTCTAACAATTTTTAAGATTTCTAGACACCAATCCTTGATATTCATATTGTTTGTTAAAACCACATCCTTCACAAATACCAAGTGAAATAGACATTTTCAACACCAACACTCAACAAAAGTCTCCCTCATGGTATCCATTGATTATGCATCGATATGCCCACGTTTATGGTGCCAAATGGAATCATCATTAATTACATCATCACTCAATGCCACTTTAGAAACATTTGCATAAAGCCTATACCATTTACCTTCCCTTGCAACTCTTGCAATCAACTTCTCATGGCATTACTTGAGATTGCCTTCAATTAAAGTGAATTCCATAGTAAATTCAACATCTATGATTTGATTCACAAAGAACATGCCCTCAATAATTGTAGGAACATGCAAAATGTAATAACCATAAAATATCACAGAATAAACAGATTAAAGAACTAATATATAATTAATAAATAAACATTAAAAAGGCATACTTAATAAAAATTTTAATTATTAAAAGGGTTGTATGGTTTAATAATTGATGAAGACTATTAATAATTAAATCGGTCAAAGGGTGTGTCGTTTAAATTGATGAAGCTCGATGAGCCTATTTAAAAGTCCAACATCATTGTATTTTATCATCAGATTTTTTAATCAAACATTTATACATTAATATTATACCATGGTGTCTATATAATTAAAGTTATGTTGTGTATCATTGGTATCAGAGTTGAATGCCAGCGAACAGATTCCAGTAACAGTGCACCAGGTTCCTGCAGACATTTGTACGTTCATGCATCAGTAAAAAATTCTGACTATGCATGTGTACTATAAAAGAAATTGAAATTGTCTGTACAACAACCATTGTAGTTGAGATCTGTGATCTGGATCTGATTTTTAAAAATGGAGTCATCAAGACATAGATACGTATCCCATGAATAAATGAGCAAGGAATTAATTAATCGTAAATATGAACTAAATTCCATACAAGTTCGTCTAAACCAATAAGAAGAGGGCCAAGAAGGATTACACACAAAGTCGAATGATGGTGACACTAGATCAGAGTGGATAGAAAATGCATTAGATAATCTCACGATCATGAGAGATCAAGAAAAGGATGAGAGAGAGTTAATAAATGAAAGAAATGATATTCTATTCAGCGAGATGATGAAGAAATTGAACACAGTTTGTTTAAACTCAGTTATGGAGCAAGAAAAAACAAAACCACCTACCTTAAAATGTACACATAACCTAAGAGGGCCAGACAAGGATTATCAAAAAATTAAAAAGGAATTATTGAAGTATGACAAGGAATACCATACAAGAGTCGTCGTTTGGGTCAATAAAATGGAGGGCATCTTTGAATCGAACCCCCCACTCAGTGAAAGAGAGAAAATAATGACAACCTCAAATAACTTGGAGGAAGAAGCTTATGATTTGTTTCTATGGTAGCCTAGGAAGTTCTATGGTAGCCTAGGAAGTGTAATGCTTGCTCTTTCCAATGGAAAAACTTCACGACTGCTTTATTAAGAGGGCTCCATGATGAAGAAGAAGATGCCATTTACACCAAGTTCATCCATCTAAAGCAAAAGGGAAATGTAAATGATTGTACTCATGAATGGGATGTTTTCGAAACAAGACAAACTGGGTTCTCAAATGAGCAATTACTAAAAGTGTACATATGTGGCTTGAAGGATTACATTCGTAGTGAGCTAAAATTATGGAAGCCCCAAACTATTGAAGATGCCAGACATGCAAAAAAATTAATTGAAAAAAAGAACAATGTAGAAAAGTAGTCATTTATAGGGCCAGATAGACCAAATATATATTTTAATGAAAAATCAAGTAAGTATTCTACAAATAAGACAAACAAGTATGTAACACCTCCCCTTAGGGAAAATGAAAAACAACATCACGATACATACAAGAAATGGGTAAACACGTGTAGATATTGCAAAGACAAATGGGTGAAAGGGCACAGATGCACCAATAAAAAATTGTATAATTGTGAAGCTGAGAGGGAATTAGACTTGTCCAACAATGATTCCAATGATGAAGTCCACAAGGAGGAAAACATTGACCTCAATGCAGACTCTAAAGAGCCAATGCCTAGGATATCTCTAGCTGCAATAACAAGCATCACATAGCCACAAACATTGAAATTAAGAGGGCATGTGAAAAAAGAGAATGTCACCATACTTATTGACAATACCCATAATTTTATAGACGTAAATGTGGTGAAAAGGTTAAATTTATTTGTATATCCAGCAACAAATATAAGGGTAATGGTAGCAGATGGAAAAAATATTGATGGCATCGGGAAGTGTCACAAGGTTAAGCTACAAATAGAAGATCACAACTTGGAATTTGGATTTTACACACTACCCTTAGGAGGAGTAAACATTGTCTTGGGAATTCAATGGATACAAACATTGGGTACATATTCCACAAATCATCAATTTTTTATTATTAAATTCAAGTGGGAGGGAAGAAAATAAAAATTGTATGGGCTCCAACAACCTCCTACCCAAATTATATCTTTGCGACAAATGGAGAAACTGATTCGAAAGGGAGCATCAACATTTATGGCACAGTGTCATCAAATGGATATATTAGTATTAGAAGTGAATCATTTCCAACAACCAGAGATCCAAGAATTAATCCAGAAGTACGAGAAGGTATTCGATGATCTTCCCATGAAATTTCCACGAGAAAGGGGAATAAAACACATAATTGAGGTTAAACTAAATTCATTCAATGTGAATGTCAATCCATATTGATATCCTCACCATCATAAAATATAAATAGAAAGTCTAAATCAAGACTTATTAAGATGTGGAGTTATCACAAGAAGTAGAAGCCCATATGCAGCCCCGGTAGTGTTGGTTTGTAAAAAAGATGGATCCATCATGATATGTATAGATTACCGAGTTCATAACAAGATAACAATAGAAGGAAAGTTTCTAATGTTAATTTTTCTAAGTTATTTTACTTAGGATGTTTATCTGAAAGACTAACAGGCACAACAATACATCAAAGATACACAAGACACACAAATTTTCATCGAGGAAACCATAAAGGAGAAAACTCCGCAAACTTCCTTAGAATAGTTACGTCACAAAGATAAGGTGACAAGATAGAATAACCCAAGAAGACATATTGTTCTTGGGTTATTCTATCTTGTCACCTTATCTTTGTGACGTAACTATTCTAAGGAAGTTTGCGGAGTTTTCTCCTTTATGGTTTCCTCGATGAAAATTTGTGTGTCTTGTGTATCTTTGATGTATTGTTGTGCTTGTTAATCTTTCAGATAAACATCCTAAGTAAAATAACTTAGAAAAATTAACATTAGAAACTTTCCTTCTCAGTGTTATCTTGTTATGAACTCAGTAATCTATACATATCATGATGGATCCATCTTTTTTACAAACCAACACTATCGGGGCTGCATATGGGCTTCTACTTCTTGTGATAACTCCACATCTTAATAAGTCTTGATTTAACCTAGGGACTATTGGCCCGACTTACAATGGAGGGTTTACCTCAATGACCATACAGAATGATGACATCCCCAAAGGATGAAAACACATCCCCGATGGGGGTACAACACTATACAATAGTAATATACATCAGAATATATTCCGAGTTACAATTACAACAACACTCCCTCTTAACTAGGAAGGTATTCTCTCTCCACAATCACCAACACATCTGGTCATCGTCACTAAGTCATCATCGTCATTGCTTCCTTTGTCCTCATCTTGTCCAATATGTCGCATCTATTTGTCATAGGAAATTTCTATAGAGCCAACCCTTTTTAATGATGGGTGTAGGACTAGAGCTCATCTAGGTCTTCATTATATCCATGACGTAGGTATAGACCTAGACCATTCTTTACATTTCCACTGCAATAACCTGCGTCTCCTACCGTCTTCTTGTTGTATTAGATCATCATGTAGGTACAACCCAAGACCTTCTTTACATTTCCACTGCAATAACCTGCGTTTACTACCATCACCTCGTCGTCATTGTGTAGGTACAATCCATGACCTTCTTTACATTTCCACAGAAATAACCTGGGTTTCCTACCTTTATCGTTTTGTATCCAAATCATCTCTTTTGTCCTACAAAAAACAAAATAAACACACATAGCACATATTAGATGCAAACCACCTACGTTCTATCACCATAGGAATAAGCCAAGATTTTTTCACATCATCAAAACAACTTGCATCTTCTACTATGCGAGAGTCTCCTAGGAGCACACTCAATGCATTACGTCTCTACATGGTCAACCTGTGTTCTACCAGTGAAGGAGAGCCTCCTAAGTGCACCTCTCATGCTTCATGAACTTATCATCTCAACATGGGAACACACACATATATAGATATATATGTAAGTACTGATTACGACTAGACAACTTGCTACACCAGGGATTTTACGTTTCAGGTCAACCTCAAGGACTTATTACATTTGAACAACCTGTGTCCAGGATCTTTTTCATTCAGACAACCTTCGAGGTGTATTACATCTGAGTAACATGTGTACCACACCAGGAATATTTTTACACTCGGACAACCCACAAGACTTATTACATCCGAATAACACACGTACCATGCCAGGAATCGTATTTACATTCAGATAACCCATCTCAGGACTTATTACTTTCTAAGTAATCTGCGTATCATGCCAGGACTCATATTTACACTCAAACAACCTGCATGACTGATTACGTTTGAGCATCATACTACAACAGGATCATTTTTGCTCGGATAACCTGTCTCATTTCCCATGTGAGATATCATGCATCTGCATCTTCTAGTCTCTCGTTATTTCTAGCATAGAAACATATAAGGACTGATTATGTCCAAGGATAACCCATGAGATTCGTCAGGACTAATTACATCTGAGGACAACCTAGAGGACTGATTACGTATGATAAACCTATGATCTTTGCCAGGATTTTATGCTCAGACAACATGTCTCTCCATCTATGCTAGAAATAATCACTCCCTCTTTCGATAGGTCTCGTTCTGGATCTCACCAATTCTTTCTCTAAAGTACTCAAACTTCACTCTAGCTATTTCTATCATAGAATCACATCAGGATTGATTATGTCCAAGGATAACCTGCGAACTTCGCCAAGAATTATTACATCCAAGGAAAACCTACAAGATTGATTACATTTGATCAACCTATGAAATTCACCAAGACTTTTACACTCGAATAACCTGTATCTCCATCTATGCTAGAATTCATCACTCCCTCTTTCGAGGGGACTCGACCTGGATCACATAGTGGAGCTTCACTGCTCATCTATGCATCATACAAAAATGCAAGTCAAATAGTATCTTTCAAAAAACATACTACCTCGCAACTAGCCAAGCAAGTGGAAACATATTCTTCCTCGGCTATACTCAGCGCCATGAAGGACTGCATCCTGCCAAACCAGTAAATCATACTGGATCTTAAACTGAAGAAGCAACCCAAGGTGTTCTTCCTCTTAGTGGCGCTACCTACCAAATATGAATCAACATAAACGTGTAGGTTAGTCTTCTGATTCGTATCATACTTGAGCCATACTCAATTGTACCCTTCAGGTACCTCATTATATGCTTTACAACAACTAGGTGAACATGTCTCATTTTCATTAGGAATTGGCTCAAGGTTTTCACAGCAAAGCATATCCCTGTTATCATATTCATCAAGCACATTAATGAGTCAAACATTTGACAATACATCGTGGCATCAACCAACTCTGATGAAGCATCACACATAAGATTCAAGTTCGATTCCATAGGTGTGGCTATCGCCTTGCGGTCTAGCATTCTGAATTTATTCAGAATATCCACTGCATACTTTCCTTAACCAAGGATAATCCCATCCGCATTCTGCCACACCTCCATGCCTAAGAAGTAGTGTATCATCCCTAGGTATTTCATTTTGAACTTAGTGGAAAGTCTCCTCCTTGTATCTTCAATGAGTTCCTCCTCTCCTGTCAGGAACATGTCATCAACATACAACATGAGCATCTTTGGTCTTCCATATTCAACCTTGAAGTAAATGTTGGAATCCACTTTAATATTAGTAAATCCTAGGCCCATCAGGAAGTTGTCCATCCTACTGTACCATGTCGAACTTGAGGATCTTTTGTAGTCACTCCCTCTGAAGCGGAGCATCATTCTCCCTCTACCTTTTTTACTCTATGTATTGAAACATTATGTACTGGAGTGACAAGTATCTTCAAATTCTATTGATCATCCGCGTATCCATCTAAAGTCACTATATACTAAGATCCTCTATCTTCAACTTTGTTGAAAAGTTCCTCTTCCGCCCATCTGTGAGCTTGTCGTCCTCTATATACTTTCATCTTCAACCTTGTAGCAAAGGTTAAGATCTCCATCACTCTAGGTGATATTCAAGCTCCTCATGTAACTGTATGTGCTATCCCATGGGTTCATTTTTAGCTCGTACAAGTCCTTTTTTAATTTGTGCACATGATTCTGCCTATCATGTGTCTTGAATCCCAGTGGCTGCTCTATGTACACTTCCTCCTATAATTCACCAATCAAGACTGTTGTCTTGATATCCAGCTAGTGTATCTCCCATATACTAGGAAGGTATTCTCTCTCCACAATCACAAACACATCTGGTCATCGTCACTAAGTCATCATCGTCATTGCTTCCTTTGTCCTCATCTTGTCCAATCTGTTGCATCTATTTGTCACATGAAATTTATACATAGCCAACCCTTTTTAATGATGGGTGTAGGAATAGAGCTCATCTAGGTCTTCATCATATCTATGAGCAAGCCATCACGTAGGTATATACCTAGACCATTCTTTACATTTCCACTGCAATAACTTGTGTCTCCTACTGTCTTTTTGTTGTATCATATCATCATGTAGGTACAACCCGAGACCTTCTTTACATTTCCATTGCAATAACCTGCGTTTACTACCATCATCTCATTGTCATTGCGTAGGTACAGTCCATGAGCTTCTTTACATTTCCACAGAAATAACCTGGGTTTCCTACCTTTATCTTTTTGTATCCAAATCATCTATTTTGTCCTGCAAAAAACAAAATAAACACACATAGCACATATTAGATGCAAACCACCTGCGTTCTATCACCATAGGAGTAAGCCAAGATTTTTTCACATCATCAAGACAACTTGCATCTTCTACTATGCAAGAGTCTCCTAGGAGCACACTCAATGCATTACGTCTCTACACGATCAACCTGCGTTCTACCAGTGAAGGAGAGCCTCCTAGGTGCACCTCTTGTGCTTCATGAACTTATCATCTCAACATGGGAACACACACATATATAGATATATATGTAAGTACTGATTACGACCGAACAACCTGCTACACCAGGGCTTTTACGTTTCAAGTCAACCTCAAGGACTTGTTACATCTGAACAACCTGTGTCCAAGATCTTTTTCATTTAGACAACCTTCAAGGTGTATTACATCCGAGTAACATGCGTACCATGCCAGGAATATTTTTACACTCGGACAACCCACAAGACGTATTACATCCAAATAACACACGTACCATGCTAGGACTCATATTTACATTCAGATAACCCGTCTCAGGACTTATTACTTTCTAATTAATCTACGTATCACGCCAGGACTCGTATTTACACTCAAACAACCTACATGACTGATTATGTTTGAGCATCATGCTACAGCAGGATCATTTCCGCTCGGATAACCTGTCTCATTTCCCATGTGAGATATCATGCATCTGCATGTTCTAGTCTCTCATTATTTCTAGCATAGAAACATATAAGGACTGATTATGTCCAAGGATAACCTGTGAGCTTCGTTAGGACTAATTACATTTGAGGACAACCTAGAGGACTGATTACATATGATAAACCTATGATCTTTTCTAGGATTTTACTCTCAGACAACATGTCTCTCCATCTATGCTAGAAATCATCACTCCCTCTTTCGATAGGTCTTGTTCTGGATCTCACCAATTCTTTCTCTAAAGTACTCAAACTTCACTCTAGCTATTTCTATCATAGAATCACATCAGGATTGATTACGTCCAAGGATAACCTCCGAGCTTTGCCAAGAATTATTACATCCAAGGAAAACCTACAAGATTGATTACATCTGATCAACCTATGAACTTCACCAGAACTTTTACACACGGATAACCTGTATCTCCAGCTATGCTAGAATTCATCACTCCCTCTTTCGAGGGGTGTTGTACAGGAATAAACACCTTATAACCAAAGGTCTGGGGTTACCAACATACTCAATAAACTTGCAGACAATTGACTCTAGAGTGTAGTAAAGGAAATAGGAGGATGGGAAAGACTCACCCGATACACGATGGTTGATCCTAGCTTGTCCTCTTCCGCTCTACTTCTCCTCCAAATTCTTCTGGGATGCTTTCTCCTTCACCTGTCAAGAGTCAATCTTCCAAATACAAGATGATTCATATATATAACCAGGTTAGATAAATCATATACAGAATACTGAAACATAAACATTTACCAAACCACATTACATGAGATACATTCAAGACACATATGGAAGAAGGATTCTCTTTATTAACAATAATGAAAGAGTTCAGATTACAACCCAACGCCTGAGACAAGGACTCCTCTGCAGCCAAAGGATTCTAAGTTCCACTGCTCCAAAGACTTCTATATAAACTCCACCAGCATAACTTTGCTCTCCAAGTGTATGTATTTAACACCCTCCCTAAGGCCTATATTTATACTTGGTGAAATAAGGTAGTTTCAAAGGTTGAGGAGGTTGAGACACTTAAGGTGATTAAGGTTAAGTGCTTAACTTAATCTCAAGTAATCGCGTGTTTTTATTTTTAATGCCAAAGGTAGATGTACATGGGTATGAATACTGGCAACTCGCGTATGACCTGCGAGTTGCTCTAAGAGCAACCCGCGTACACATCTGTATGCGACATGCAACAACCGATACTTGCGTACAACACGCGAGTTGCATATATAGAGAGTCGCGTACATGACTTGACATATCCAAAGGGTACAAATAACCAGCTGGATGGATGATGAATGTAGTTCATAATAAGCCCATCTATAGTGTTTTAGGCAACCCTCAATCCATAGATGTCCTTTTGTGTCCCAACATGAGGGATGTCGGCACTCGGACGGAGAGGTGCCATTCAGGTATATAACAGATGCCTCCTAATGTGTGAGGTCAGAGGGAAACGTTGGCCGAAATACATTACAATCTTTAATATTTGGAGAACTCAGAAATCTAATGGAGCAGAGAGAGTACCTGAAACAAATACATAGTAATGTCATATACAAAGTTACATATGAGGATGCTATGTTCAATTTACTGGAACACTAGCTCCTTTACAATTTTTTATTACATCATATGTTACAGGTATAAAACCACGTATATTACAAAGGTGGATAGAAGCCACAATATACAATAATGATAAGTCTTCAAAGATCTGGAAACTATGTAGATGAATAGAACATAGTCTTGCCCAACTTAGTCCATAGGTGAGGAACTAAGGTCTTCATAAAGAATCCCAAAGAACCAGTACAATCCAAGCCATGTGAATAAGGGTAAGCTAAAGTTGAACATGGAAAGGATTCAACCGTTTGTCAATCAATAGGTGATAATCAACAACTGAAGTAAAGGAATTCACCAATGATCAAAGTGAATCCTGAGGTACAAATGTCAAAAACTCTAGGTCTTCGTCATCAGGAAGTACTGAAACAGAACCATGCTATGATCAGGAAGGCAATAGATCCTCCAACGGATCACAAGAGTGACTAGGAACTAGGCAAAAGAAGGGAGACACAATAGATAACCGATATAACAATGATGGGATCAGGCTATAGATCAGACATTGGGTAAAATCCTTGAACAATGAGCACAACACAGAGATGACCCAAGGCAGCGTATAACTTATAGATAGAACAACTAGACTTATCTGTCATGTAGGAGACATGATCAGATTCCCCAGGTATAACGGACAAGAGGAGGAGTAAGAAACTCAAAGTAATAGTTGAACAAAAGTGGACAATGAAACATGGATATCAGAAAAAACAAAGAGTGCTATATGCAAGGATGACATGTTGTCATTACTGAAAACAAGAGAAAACTTCTTCCTTACCTTCCCTGTTAAATTTTAACGAGTCCAGGAAAGTTAACTCGGTTCCCTCTTCATTTTTTACCAAGCTTGAAGAGATGGGAAAATAATGCTTGATAGTGTCACTGATTCGTGGATTTAATGAGCCCGAACTAGTACATGCTTAGTAGGTGTTTTCACATTTAGAGAGTCTGAAAACTCCAAAGAAGACTCCAGGGGGGTCCTTTTTCATCCAATTTAGTCTCCTGAGGCCGAAAAAGTATAAAACATACCACAAAAGAACTCTCTTAACTTCCAAAGAAGAAAAGGTGAACCTTTTTCGTACTTAGTCAGGGAGGTCCAAAAAATGTTAAATTACCACCTACCCAACGCTCCTTCCAAAACAACATAAAATAGCTTGAGTTTTACGAGTGTGAAGGAAAGCAAGATCACTCGAAAAGATCCATTTGGTTATGAGAAATGGGGCTTACAACAATAAACTTGTTGCTTTGTTCTTAAGTGTTTAACGAGCATGACAAAGACACAAAGTACACTCGGAATCTTTTTCATGTTTAGGTCCAGAGCACGAAAAAGAGAAAACTAAGCTCAAACTGGGTGTTCTTTTTCTGTAAATTTAGTCCCTCAGGTCCGGAAAAGTGATAAACGTATACCTGAGAATACTCTTCTCAATTCAAAAGAAAAGAGAGTGATCCTTTCTCGTATTATTCCGCATGGTTCGAGAAAGAGATAACCTACCACCAATGTGGATGCCCGTTCACATATTATTAACGAGCTTGAATGGACAAGTTAACTCGGCAATCAAGTCTTTTTTGAAGGAGTCAGACCTGGGCCTAAAGAAACTCCATAAGGATGGGGAGTCCTATAAAGGGATAGCTTGTAAAAAGAGATTCAAAAGAAGCTCTATTTGGCGTGAAAAATAGCTAAAAGGATACCCCTATACCTGAAACAATTGCAGAATGAGTACCAAAGGACAACATAGGTTTAGAAGAAGGATACTCATGAAAAAGGGGTCCTAACCACAGAAGAACAATGGTAGAAAGAGGGAACTAATGGTTTAGGATACCATAGTCCATGGCAAAAGGTTGATTGCTAAAGTTAAAATGGATTGAATAAAGATGCCAAAATGAATTGGAAATGACAAAACCACCCTATTGGAGTAACAACACTTTGTAAGGATGACAAACCTGTTTCAAAGCGAAAAGAAACATGGTATTAGTTGAATGAGTTTTCAAACTATAGAAAAAGACCCACTTAAAGAAATATAATTTCTATAAATAGTTGAAAATCAAAACAAATCTCACCATTTGAACTTTTAGCTATAAAAAGCAAGTTTTACCTTCTACCTTTGATTGATCATTGTGGCCAATTGGACCGACGAAATCAAAATCCGTGAGTTGCAGTTAAGCCTACACCCTAAGATCTTCATTTTGATCCAAGCAATTATGAAGTTTGAGTCTTAATTCCATATTTAAAGGCATCCTGAACTGTAGCACGACGCGTACGTGGGTTGCTGATGTGAAGACTCGGGTACACGCGTTCTGTACGCAAGTTGCCTAACTATACAATCGCATACAGTACGCGACATGTCTAATAGACAGTCGCGTGTACTACGTGGAGGATATAAGGTTAAAAATAGTCAAAATTTTATGAATTTTGATATGGAATTATTGATTCAAATTACTTGTTTTTGCTAGGTAAAAAATGGTTCTGGAATGGAGGGAAAGGGAGCACGAAATAATGGACCAAGCAGCACTCCAAAGTGTGCCCACAATACAGGCATTGCGAACCAGTGGGCTATTGAAATTCTTTTGTACATCACCCATGCGGGCCAGTGTCCGCATACTTGAGTTCATGGTAAATTATTGGGATCATGACTTGGGGATGTTTGATTTATAGGGTGAAACCTTGGAGATAACCACTGAAGACATATATTTCATTACCGGTTTGTCATGACGAGGGGCACCGGTGAACTTAGAGGGAACTGGCCGGGGCGGTGACCCCTTAAGTGTCCAAAATTATATAGATGTGTTCTGTACACCGGGTACTCAAAAGAGTGGGAGCTGCATTCCAGTTGTACATATCAGAGACTTTACTCTCCAGGTACTAGCTAGCACCATTGCGAGAATATCAGGATCCTCATCTTTACATTTGGCCACAAGGAACCAAATGAGGCTGGTAGTTAACTGTTTTCGAGGTGCTCTCTATGATTGGTGTTCGGGAGTTGTCCCCATCATGAGGATACAACTATCCAACTGCAGGAGAGGAAGACGCAAGAACTTTGGCTATGCAAGCATATTAGTGGCCTTCTTTGAGAGAGAGTACCAGCATTGAGCCCTGCCATACCTCTACCGATTAGATCTCCACGTCAGCCGAGGCTGAGCAGGTGGGGAGACATCTTCCTCCGTTAAGGAGGAGGAGACTCAATACACAGTGTCTATGATGATGATTTTTATACCTGGTGGGAACAACAGCTACTGGCACTGGAGCAGTTTCCATACGCCGAGATGGACTTCCGAGGTGACCCCGACCTTATCCTCCCTCCAGAAGGAGCATGGGGAGAGCTAGGTAAGTAATTTTTAATTTTTATCATTATCAAATTTTTATGAATTTTTTGAAATGATAGATATATACATATGTACAAGTCTTAATCCTATAAATGTGTCAAAATGCAGATATTGGACCAGTCCTCCCTGCAGGGCACCCTCGCATGTTTGTTCGTCCTATCATAGGCGAGGATCTAGGGTTGATCA
This sequence comes from Pseudotsuga menziesii, assembly GCA_001517045.1. Lineage (NCBI taxonomy): Eukaryota > Viridiplantae > Streptophyta > Pinopsida > Pinales > Pinaceae > Pseudotsuga > Pseudotsuga menziesii. Next base: position 377,456 of record LPNX010533141.1, on the reverse strand, counting down.
AGGTTCTAGAGGGAAACTTGGCCAGGCTTACCCAACGAGTACCTACCATGAGGATAGAGCATATCCCGACAGCCATGCAGGAGTTTGTTGTTGGGGTTCCACCGGTTTGGCTACGTCTCTTTAGACGAGTGGTTAGAGCAGTGCTCGTATACATAGAGGCGGTGGAGGCTGCCGAAGCCGAGGAGGCTGAGGAAGCTAGAGTGCGGAGGGACCATGGGGACCAAGGTGGTCCTAGTGACCAGGGCGGTCCTGCTTCGATCTAGGAAATTTTGATG
>LPNX010533141.1:314788-377062 GCA_001517045.1 Pseudotsuga menziesii | reverse complement strand
CGTACCTGATAAGCTCGATTGAGCTGGGAAACCACCAACTGAGAGTCCAAACGGACCTCAAGCTGGGTAATACCACGTGACAAAGCATCCCATAGGAGCTCAATTACATCCCTATACTCAGCAACATTATTAGAAGCAGGACCTAGACAAGCACCTCCCGCGGCAACAAGTTGTCCTGAGGGAGAATAAATAACCCATGCTACTGAAGCTAGGTTACAAGTATGATGGCTGGCACCATCAACGAACCCTATATACTGTTCATAAGACATCTGCAACAACCAGCAGATAATATATAATAATAATAAAAACAAAAACTGACAACCTAATGTACATAAAAAATACATATAATAAAAATACAAGAAAAAGTGCTAAGCCTAAGCATAGTACTTTTTCAGGTAGAGCCCATTTCTAGGCTCAAGCAGCTTATTCCCATCGAAATCAACTAAATCATATGCACCCTTACTCAATATTTTTGACACGACATAGGGTCCTAACCACATAGCCTTGAATTTTCCTGCCCCCAAAGGTTCTTTATCTTGGTCCCAAAGCAAGACAAGTTCCCCCTCCGAGAAAACCCTAGGTTTGACCGATTTATCATATTGAATTTTAACCCTATTTTTATGAGCCCGATTAGCAGTCAACACATCTCTACACTGTTCATCAAGGTGTTCTAAATGCACCATACGTTCCTCAAGCTCAGTCGTATCAGGTAACACTTGAATGGCTATCTTTAGAGACGGGATTTCACACTCAATCGAAGTAACTGCTTCCACCCCATGAACGAGTTGGAAAGGGGAGAAACCCGTAGCAGTCTTTACGTTGGTTCGGTAAGCCCAAAGAGCAGGATATAGCATGATGTGCCAGTTGGAATGGGCTGCATCAATTGTACGTTTAAGGATAGTTTTTAAAGTCTTGTTGACAGCCTCAACCTAACCATTTGCTTGCGGATAGTACGGAGAAGAATGTTCTTGTCTGAATCCGAGCATGGTAGTCGGTTCCGTCATCATGTCATTTTGAAAATGACTGCCATGGTCAGTGACAATCACTTTCGGTATACCAAACCGAGCAATAATCTGATTGAATACAAAGAAAGCTGTTGTTTCCCTATCGGCTTTGAAAGTAGGCATTGCCTCTACCCATTTCATAAAATAGTCAACAACGACAATGATGTATTTATTCCCCCTAGCCGAGGCTAGGTTGCATGTCACGTAATCAATCCCCCATTTCATGAAGGGGCCTACCGAGACAACGGGAAATAACGAAGCAGGATGTGACCGCATTTTCCTGGTGTAAAGTTAACATGGATGACAGCGCTTCACTGTTTCCACACAATCTTTAAAGATCGTGGGCCAAAAATAACCGGCGCGCAATATCTTCTGGGCCATTGCTAACCCAAATAAATGACCCCCACACGCTCTGCTATGGGAATCATTTAGGACAATCTCCACTTCCTCATGGATAAGGCAACGACGCAAAATGGAATCTACCCCTTGTTGATATAAAGTATCTCCTATAATGAGGTATTTCTTGGCATGCAGGCGTAATTTACGTCGTTCCTCCCTCGAGGAAGCTGCAGGATACTTCAAAGTCTGGAGATATATAAGAATATCCCCATACCAAGGATCAAAGGTGGATATCAGAAAGATGTGCTCATCTGGGAATGAGTCATCTTCAACAGCTACATTTTCTTCAGTAGGAAATTATGCTATAAGTTCAGCAAAAACTAAGGAATTCTTAGACTTAGCGGATTGAAAATCCAAGTCAAACTCTTGGAGAATGACTATCCATTTGTTAAATTCCCCCCCAACAATCCGTCGGGATAAAACATATTGAAACGGATTCACATCCGCCACTACTGTGGTGGTCCTCAGTAAAATGTAGTGATGTAACCTCTGCACAACATAAATAGCTGCTAAGGCTAATTTCTCAATGTGGGAGTATCTAAGTTCAAGTCCGGCCAAAGCACGGATAAGGTAATAAACGACATGCTCTATAAGCTTATCGTCCTCCTGGACTAGTACTACCCCAATGGTCGACTCCGACGCGGCCAGATATAATATAAAATCCCTAGAATAATCTGGTGGGCGTAATAAGGGTGCCGACAGCAAAGCTTTTTTCAATGGCTCGAACGCAAGTTGTGCGGTTTCATCCCATACAAATGGGGTGTCCTGTTTGAGCAGGCGCATGAAACCCTTAGTGATCTTAGCATAGTTAACAATAAAACGTCAAAGAAAATTAGAATTTCCTTGCAGGCTTTGAAGTTTCCTGAGAGAACGAGGAGGAGGCAGATTTACAATGGCCTCAACTTTCAAAGGATCCACCTGGATGCCTCTACTAGAGACAATGAATCCGAGCAATCTTCCTGACTCGACACATAATACACACTTGTGGGGATTCAAGCAAATTTTATAATATCTGCATCTTTCAAATATCAACCGTAAATGATCTGGATGTTGGATCCTCTTACGAGAATGTGCGGGCAGATCATCAAGGTAGGGTTCAACAATGGCTTTAATGTCATGAAAAGAAAAGTTCATAGCCCGTTGAAAGGTTGCCCCAGCATTTTTCAATCCAAAAGGCATTTTCTTGTACGCGAAGGTACCCCAAGGAAAAATGAAAGCAGTTTTATGTTGGTCTTCCGGTTTTATTTGAATTTGATTGTATCCGGAGAAACCATCCATAAACGAGAACACCTCACTTCCCGCACATGCATCTATGATCTGGTCTATAAATGGTGTGGGATAGTTGTCCTTAGGAAAGGGTTTATTGAGATCTCTAAAGTCTGTACAGACGTGAATAGTCCCTTGCTTCTTATCAACAAGAACGAGATTGGATACCCATTCTGTCAAAGCGATGGGATAGATAAAACCAACCTTCAACAACTTTTCAACTTCTACCTTCACAGCCACCACTTTTCATGGGTTAACAGGTCTTAACTTTTGTCGGACCGGATTGGCATCAGGATATGTTCGAATTTCATGTTCAACAATTGATGGATCTATGCCTGGCATCTCCTCATATGACCAGGCAAAGACATCGCAGAATTCCTTAAATAGGGCAATATAGATGGCAATCTCTTCAGGAGAGCAATTTTCCCCTATGTATATGTTTTCCATGACATCAGGGTTTACAGAGATGTTAATAGGTATAGTGGCGGAAATATTTTCCATATTCCCCTCGGTAAACATTCCTTCCCTAGGCAAGGGATTGATAGGTATATCAACATATTTTGATAGTCTCAAGCGAAACTCTTGGTTTTCTATTCTGCTTAGTTCTGGACGAAAATAGGATCGATGATGAAGATCCTCACAAATCTGATCACGTCCACACATGGCTTCCAAAATGGCTTCATCGGAAGGTAAAACCATGTCTAAACAATCACTAGAGTGCGAAGAGTTTTCTGCCCATACAGGCAAATAGACTTCTTCCAGATCATCCGAGACTGTTAGAGGATCTGGAATGGGATCAACAGTGGCTTGAGTGATAGCTTGATAATCCACTTCCACTGCTGATAAGGGCACTTCTAGTTCGTGGGGGGTTGGGAGAACCCAAGGATCAGTCCTATCGAAAACCATTGTTATGGACTTCCCCACACTAGTAGAACCAATATAATTAACCAGGGCTAGAAGATCAAATGTGCCCATCAGTGATGTGTACATTCCATCCCCCAAGCTCTGTGCAGCAGGTTTGACCTGATCAACCAATGGCACAGCGGACTCATTAGACTCTAAACGACCTTTTCGGGTAAAATCAAGTTGATCAATAGTAATCAACTTTCCCTCATGTGGAAAAACCACTACACGAAAAACGACTAACGCAATAGTGGACATCGCATAAGTCCAGTTTCTACCTATAAGCATATTGTAGTCCAAAGGAGCATCAATCACTTCTACTTCAATAGACACTGCTTTGCTTGCCAACTTAGTTTCAAAATCCAATAGGATACCATGCGGACGGAAGGATCTTCCATCAAAAGCAGTAAGCAAAGTGTTTGATGGGACCAGCTCTGGGGATCCAAGAGCTTTCCAACAGGCCAAGGAAATAACACATGTAGAAGCCCCCTCATCAACAACTTCCCTTCCAATGGTCTTACCACCATGGATGACATCTATTGATAAGGCTACATGGTAGGGCAGACAAATTTTAACATCGGACAAATGAAATTTCACCAGGAGACTCGAAGAGTCCATGCTGCCTAAAGCTGCTAAAAGGGCATCCCGTTGAGCGGGACAACTCTGTAACACCTCTAAAGCTGACATTACACACGGGGTTTGAGCTAAATATTCAACCACAGAGTAGTTGAAAGCAGCTCTCGCATTAGGGTTATGCAAGGTCTTCTTGAAAACACCTTTCGGTATTTTCGGCATAGTTTCAGCAGGCTTCTCTATTGTGAGAGGGTTATAAGGTTCACCTACAGATTTACCCTTCTCAAGAGTCTCTTTCTCATAATTTTTATTCCTTGTCTGCAACAAAGTCAAAGATCGAACCATGTTGATATAGTTTGGGTCAGGGGCAGTTTGAGTGCCCCCTGCTACGTTAGAAGCTGAAGCAGAGTTATGTCCTTGGGGAAAAGGATCCTTCAGGACAACCGGTTGTTGAGCTTTAAGCAGCTTTTGGGCTTGATCCATAAGGGGACAAAGGTGAGTAAGGTGGTCCTTGTGGCACAACTTACATGGGAACTTGACCTTCTTCTTTTCTTTCTTGCCCCCATCAGCATTGTTCGTGGGATTTTTCTTGTTTTGGTTTCCCTCTCCCTTCTTACCTTTCTTTTTCTTCCCGTCGGGCTGCTGATTTCCCTTCTGAGAGGTTTGTGTAAAAACATTTGCATTCTGGGGGGAGGGGGCATCCTTTGCTGCTTCCGCCGTAGACTGCTTGACAGACAACTGGTGAAGTTGCTTAGCCAAAGACTCTACAGTGGGAGAGTTGGCAGACCCAACCACACCATCGGCATGAGGTCCAGGCTTAGGCTTCTCCGCATCGTGCGTAGGCCTCGGTACCTCAGGGATAATCTTGTATAAGATCCCAGATTGTGAATAAATAAAATCCAGCTGCTGGGCCCTGAGAATGGCTTCTTCTTCATTCGTCACTCCTGAGGTGGATACGTCCTTAGATATGTAGGGCAACAGGGATTTAAGGAACCACTCTAAAAGGAACTCAGGAGGGATAGTGGCTTTTATAAGGCTCTTTCGCCTTCTCCACTCTTGGATGTGATCCGAGATGTGGGTAGCCTTGTTTTGTCTAAAAGTAGACAACAAGTCCATTCCGAAATCATATCGGACCGGAAGCTGAAAGTGGCTAAGAAATGCACTAGCCAAGTCCCAGAAACTACTGAAAGCAACAGAAGGCAATTCAATATACCATTTTTCCGTGGTACCTGTCAAGGTTCTCTAGAACAGCCTCAACCTAACTGAATCTTCATTCAGCTAATTCAAAGAACACCATAAATGGAATGTGGTGGCATGAGCCCCAGGATCTTCACCAAATTTACCTTCGAACTTAGGGATGTCTGATGGCAATTTGGTGGGAACAGGTGGCCACAAGGGGTCATGCCTCACTGGTTCATTCATTAATTTTGACAAATCTGGCAAGTTTATGGTTGCCAGGAACAAAATTTTGGGTCGAATCGGGGTACTAAATGTGCCAGCCTGGGGATTAGAGGGACCAGCCCCCGAATGCCCATGGGTAAAAGTGGGGTTGGCCCCTGCCACCGGTTGTGAAGTGGGAAGATTACTCTGAAACGGATTCCATTCGTAAGCCACAGGATTGTGTGTAGGAGGTGCAGTGTAAGAATTTTGGGTCGTCCCCATAGAAACAAGGGTCTGAAAGATAGGAGCCGGTATCCCTCTATTGAACAACGAGAAGGGAGAGCTAATAAATGGAGCCGAAATAGGAGTTTGGAAACTTTGCCCATAAGAGGTGTTGTTCCCAAACTGCACTCCTACATAGGAAGGTGATGGACCTACGTATGGAATGGATGGGGGAATGTGCCCCCCATTCCAAGGAAATCCTTAGACAAATGCCGAGGATCCTACCGGACTGCTCTGGGTAGTATATGGAAAGGAAGAAGGAATAGTAGGTATACTGGGGATCCCAGTAACCATGTCACCAGAAGTACTTTCTAGGTTTGAGTGAACCGGTGGTTGAAGCACCCGGATCGCTGGAGTCAAAGGTGTAGAAGGTAGACTAGATCTAGGGGCACTTACCGGGGGAGGTAGTACCCCTTCAACCAGAACGGCTGAGGTGAACACAAAAGGACTTTCTTCCGCATAAGACATGATCCTACCCACAGGGACACCTAATACAGGTGAATCAAAAGGTCTAACCTGAACGATCACAAGATCATTTAAATCAGTCAAGGGGGTGTTAAAATTTCTTGCAAACTTGTCAGTCTGCAATTCTTCTATCTCAACTGTATCAAGATCAAAATGGTTAGCTATCAGTTCTGGTTCACTAAGAACTTCACTTATCCCTACCAGTTCAAATGAACCGTCTATGTCCAATCTCCGCCTTTGGGGTGGAGGTGGGGGCTCCAATGTGATGAGAGGGGGAAGGTTTCTCAACCCTCTTGAACTTCTAAAAGGTTGGTCCTCCACGATTGAAAATTTGACAAATCACACCCTAAGGCCAACTAAACACAGGCAAAACCACAGAGCATACACTATAAAAATCCTAAAGCCTCAAGCAGTCAAACAAGGGTAAAAGATATACTTTCCCGAAGAAAGCTGATGAACGATTACTTGGCGTCCTTGAAGTGGTTCTTAGGCACAAGCGGAGGAATCACCCAACCGCCCTCCTACACTTTCAACAAGGGTTACCTTCCAAGCCCGTTCAAGGTGAACCAGAAATAGCCTTCCGGTTTACCTAGATATGAACCCTAAAAGTCAAGAGACTAAAGGCTACCTTAGCTATACCAACAATCTGGGGGGACAGTCGCAATCCTGAATCGTACGCATGGGCAGGGTAGCTGAGCCCGAAACTCTATCTAGGACAGAATCCCTAGATGCGTAAAAGTCCTGATCTATGCTTTGACAAGGATTCGGAGGGTTATCTCCTCTGTCCAAGCCTCCACGCGGCCTCGTGCTTGACTCCCGTTTGAGAGGAGATTCCCAGATACAGTCGATAAAGTCAAGGATTTACCTAAAGAAAGGTCCACTATGTCTAAGTTTTATAACTTGTGGGAATTTTACACTTCCTATCCCACAAGTCTAGCCTAAGCTAGTAGGTGAAAGGCCCCTAAAAACAAAAATTACTAGTAAATTTTAATTATGCGTTCATTTTAAAGGGTTGTTTCTTACTCAGAAGGAAATGGAGTGATGTACTTATGATGTTTTTGACTCGATAAGAAATAAATAAAAGCAAAGGTGTATTTTTCAAAGCAAATGGCCACTATGAAAGTAAACTTCTTTTTATTTTTTGTAAATATGTATTGATGAATTAATGGAAACGATAAAAGAAACTAAGCCTATGTTTTTTGTAGTTTTTGAGATTATATTTTTAAACTGAAATGAACACTACTTATGCAAAAACAAAATGCAAAAGCTTAACAATGTTTTCTTTTCACTTTTAAAAATGCTCAAAACTCTACCATGCACCTAAAATGCACTATACTTGAGTAAACTTGGATCTAATAAACTATATAAAACCAACAAACTGAAGTAAACAAGCTAACAGAACCAAGAAATAACCAACAGAGGAATACTAGGAACCCTAGCTTGGGTGAACACAATGACAAAAATCATTGCAAACTCTTGAAGGCAAGTGACAAACCAACCATTATCAAAAGATAGTCTGGAAAAAAAATGCCCAAGACCCTGATCACTGATCTGGATAGAGACACTTCACCTTATAACCCAAACAGGCCAAACTACTTCAGCATGCAAATAGAGAATAAGCCAAGCAAAAGAAACTCAAGGGCTTTCGAAAAAGCATGAAGTGTGGTCACCAAAGGTCTTCAGACAGACAACACAATATTCATAAAGAAAGTCAACTAACAAACAAGAATTACACAAAGAGAGGGACAAGCAAACCCAATCCTAAAAAATCCCTATTTCCAGGCTTGTACGTGACTGTATAGAAGAGAAACTCACGTACTGTATGCAACTGTCAAAGAGAGCAACCCGCGTATGCAGGCCTCTGTACGTAACTATGCAGAAGAGAAACCCGCGTACAGGTACAAAAATTTTCTCAAAAAATAAGAAAAATCCACAAGACTTTCAAACACCGTGAGAAGTATGAACCAGGATAATAGACCACACACAAATTTCAAAGCAAATACTGGTCAGGGGTGACAGAAACAACCTACAGTAGTCTGGGCTCCCCAGCGGAGTCGCCAGTTCTATTGTACAGGAATAAACACCTTATAACCGAAGGTCTGGGGTTACCAACATACTCAATAAACTTGCAGACAATTGACTCTAGAGTGCAGTAAAGAAAATAGGAGGATGGGAAAGACTCACCCAATACACGACGGTTGATCCTAGCTTGTCGTCTTCTGCTCTGCTTCTCCTCCAAAGTCTTCTGGGATGCTTTCTCCTTCACCTATCAAGAGTCAGTCTTCCAAATACAAGATGATTCATATATATAACCAGGTTAGATAAATCATATACAGAATACTGAAACATAAACATTTACCAAACCACAATACATGAGATACATTCAAGACACATATGGAAGAAGGATTCTCTTTATTAACAATAATGAAAGAGTTTAGATTACAACCCAATGCCTGAGACAAGCACTCCTCTGCAGCTAAAGGATTTTGAGTTCCACTGCTCCAAATACTTTTGTATAAACTCCACCAGCATAACTTTGCTCTCCAAGTGTATGTATTTAACACCCTCCCCAAGGCCTGTATTTATACTTGGTGAAATAAGGCAGTTTCGAAGGTTGAGGAGGTTGAGACAGTTAAGGTGATTAAGGTTAAGTACTTAACTTAATCTCAAGTAATCGCATGTTTTTATTTTTAATGCCAAAGGTAGATGTACACGGGTATGAATACTAGCAACTCGCGTATGACCCGTGAGTTGCTCTAAGAGCAACCCGCGTACACATCTGTACGCGACATGCAACAACCGATACTCGCGTACAACACGCGAGTTGCATATATAGACAGTCGTGTACATTAATTGACATATCCAAAGGGTAAAAATAACCAGCTAGATGGATGATGAATGTAGTTCATAATAATCCCATCTATAGTGTTTTAGGCAACCCTCAATCCATAGATGTCCTTTTGTGTGCCAACATGAGGGATGTCGACACTCGGACGGAGAGGTGCCATTCAGGTAGATAACAAGGGGCCTCGACCTGGATCACATATTGGAGCTTCATTGCTTGTCTCTGCATCATACAAAAATGCAATTCAGATAGTATCTTTCAAAAAACATACTACCTCGCAACTAGCTGAGCAAGTGGAAACATATTCTTCCTCAACTGTACTCAACGCCATGAAGGACTGCATCTTGCCAAACCAGTAAATCATACTGGATCTTAAACTGAAGAAACAACCCAAGGTGTTATTCCTCTTAGTGGTGCTACTTGCCAAATCTGAATCAACATAAACATGTAGGTTAGTCTTCTGATTCGTATCATACTTGAGCCATACTCAATTGTACCCTTCAGGTACCTCACGATATGCTTTACAACAACTAGGTGAACATGTATCATATTCGTTAGGAATTGGCTCAGGGTTTTCATAGCAAAGCATATCTCTGGTATCGTATTCATCAAGCACATTAATTAGTTAAACATTTGACAATACATCGTGGGATCAACCAACTCTGATAAAGCATCACACATAAGATTTAAGTTCGATTCCATAGGTGTGGCTATCGCCTTGCGGTCCAGCATTCTGAATTTATTCAAAATATCCACTGCATACTTTCCTTGACCAAGGATAATCCCATCTGCATTCTGCCACACCTCCATGCCTAAGAAGTAGTGTATCATCCCTAGGTATTTCATTTTGAACTTAGTGGAAAGTCTGCTCCTTGTATCTTCAATGAGTTCCTCCTCTCCTGTCAGGAACATGTCATCAACATACAATAGGAACATCTTTGGTCTTCGTCCTTCAACCTTGAAGTAAATGTTGGAATCCATTTGAATATTAGTAAATCCTAGGCCCATCAGGAAGTTGTCCATCCTACTGTACCATGTCGAACTTGAGGATCCCCTCTGAAGCGGAGCATCGTTCTCCCTCTACCTTTTATACTCTATGTATTGAAACATTATGTATTGGAGTGACAAGTATCTTCATATTCTATTGATCTTCTGCGTATCCATCTAAGGTCACTAGATACTAAGATCCTCTACCTTGAACTTTGTTGAAAAGTTCCTCTTTCGCCCATCTGTGAGCTTGTCGTCCTCTATATACTTTCATCTTCAACCTTGTAGCAAAGGTTAAGATCTTCATCACTCTAGGTGATATTCAAGCTCCTCATGTAACTGTATGTGCTATCCCATGGGTTCCTTTTTAGCTCGTACAATTCCTTTAATTTGCACACATGATTCTGCCTGTCATGTGTCTTGAATCCCAGTGGCTGCTCTATGTACACTTGCTCCTAGAATGCACCAATCAAGAATGTTGTCTTAATATCCAGCTGGTGTATCTCCCATATCATACTTGCACGTATGTATCTAATGGAAGTGTACCTTGCAAATGGTGAAAATTTATCATTGTAGTTTATTCCTTCTTTTAGTGAGAATACTCGTGCTACAAATCTTGACTTGTATTCCTCTATGCTACCATATTTTGCATCCTAGATCTTGTAGATCCATATGGAAGACACTACGGACTTCCCTTCAAGTCTCGAAACCGCATCCTAAACATCATTCTGCATGATCAACTGTTACTCTTTGGTCATATTCCCCTTCCCTTTATTCTTGGCTACTTCTTCATAGCTAGAAGGATCTACACCAATGATGTCACTCAACTATGTCACATAACTAGAGTGTGTTTGATGCCTCTTAATTCCTTTGGAAGTCTCATCATATTATTCTTTAGCTAATGCTACAACATTCATCCATATCTAGTAAACATACAATAACTTCTAGATGCCTTCTACCCCGATGTTATTAAGAGTGTGTACTACTCCTAATATGTCAACAAAGAGGTTTCACTCTATATAAATAGCAATGGAATGTTGTACAACATCATTGAATTCTTATCCATCATGTTCAATTCAGTAATATAAATGAAAACACTCAAACATGCATAACACATTAACTAAATATAAACAAGTGCACAACCAAACAATATCATGAAATGAAAATTGAACACTTATCTTTGTTTGTTTGGTGGGTAGATTCCTTCTTGATCCTTTTGTCCTTGCAAGAATAACTAGATTCATATACTTCATCATCTTCTTCGTTCACAACTACATCCTTTCTTATCCAAATGATGAGATGGATAAGAGGTTCTTCATGAGTTGAATCCTTCTGGATTAAAGTACATATTCCTCATCGCTTGAGGAATCTTATCTCTCTTCTTTGAATCATGAGAGCTTGATATTCAGTTGCTCCCATCTTTTCTTCTTGTTATGAGTTGAGATTCTTCTTGTGTGCACTCTACCCAGAGTCTGCTGAAGGTAATCAACTTCCTTTTGGAACACACTCAAGGTGGTCATAACAATCTCTTTTTCTTCTTCGACTACTTCAAGTTGTTACTTGAATTGAGAAACCCTTGTGAAGTAGGAATGTGTGGTCTCTCAGTTTTGTATCTTCACATTCTTCAATTGGTTCCTCAATGCCTTTTTTATTATTGATTTTCTTTCCTTTGAACAACTTCTTCAAAGCATCGAACACTTCCTTTGGTGTATTGAAGGATGACACATGAGGGATATATAATCTGCAATGATTCTCTTGGTTCTAGCCTTAGCCTCATCTCCCTCAAAATATAGAACTTCCTTACTGATATAATGATCCAAATCATTTTCTTCAAGGATTAGGGAGGTCCTATACTTCCATGCTCAAAATTTTTGAGCTACACCAAGCTTATCATCAATCTGGGTGTGATGAGTCATTTTGAAATGATAACCTCAAATGGAAATAACAAAGATTTAGATCTTACTGATTTGAGGTGTCCAACCTAGTTCTAGAGCCGGTTGATCTACGGTTTGTCAGAGAAACCCTAATTTTCCAAACTTGGAATTTCAAACTTTTGATTGGACAGAAGGATGTGCCTCCTCAAGGCACGTTGTCCAATGTACTCCTTTTCTGAAAATAGTGGTGGGAAGCTCTCGGAATAGGAAGACCTAATTTCTCCAATTTATTCTGCAAAAATGTTTGATATTAATTCTATTGTATCTCCAAAGTTTCATCTCCTCAAATATAAAACTTATCACTGAGGTATCCTGATCAGTATTCTTTTCAAACCCACAGGTTAGAGAAGAATTGGATTCTCCAAGTGGGACTTATGCTGAGTTTCCCAAGGTGACTTTTTTGAGGACTATTTAGCATAACGAACTTGTACGGACTTCCATGTGTCACTGTTTCACATTTGGGGTCTTGAAAAGTGGATCATAGAAACTAAAATCCATTCCCTACCTACAACATCTTGTGAAATTTCATTTGGACCTTCCTAGACCGAGATATAACAATTCTCCCTAGGTCACCTGTTTATGACTGTATTCAGGAGAAGGCTAGAACCTTGATTTGGAGGAATCATATCTCCTGAAGTATAGTGAATATGAGGTTGAAACTTTTACAAAAGGTACAAAAAGATTTCATCTTCATCTTTTAAAAGTTTCATCTCCTAATACTTCTCCAATCATAATTTATAGCGAAAGTTCCAAGATGACTAGATTTAGTATTCTAGGGTTTTTCAAGCATGAAACCCTAATTTCCATTAGCTGCCATTATAGTTGTATTTCAACTACAGAGTGGCTTCTTTTAGAGTGGCTCTGATTCCATATTATTTTTTCTAATTTATTTTACTTAGGATCTTGATATGAAAGAATAAAAAGTGCAACAATACATCAAATATACATAAGAAACAGAGATTTTCATCGAGGAAACCAAAAAGCTGAAAACCCCACAAAATTCCTTAGAATAGTTCCATCACAAAGATAAGATGACAAGATAGAATAACCTAAGAACAATATGTCTACAAAAACTCTCTGTACCTCATCTTCCTCTCTCTCCTAAAACACACATGGGAGAGCAATTGAAGTGTGTGACAAATGAGGAGGGTGCTTCCCTATTTATACTCTTTTGTTGAGTTGTTAACTCAACCACTAGGTCGGCCAGGTTACCGTTGGGGCCGACCTACCTAAGAATACTCATGAATACATTTTACTTTATTTAACCTAGGAACTATTTAAATGAATTACAACAGAGGGTTTACCTTAGTGACCATACACAATGATGACATCCCCAAAGGAGGAACACACATCCTCGATGGGGGTACAAACAAAAATATACAATAGTAATATACATCATGATATCATCCAAAGTTACAATTACATAACATATAATTGCATCCATAGATGAGATGAGATGTTGGACAAAATCCATGGGTCCAAATATTTTTCCAAACTAGACTTGAGATTAGGGTACTATCATATCCTAGTAAGGTTAGAGGATGCTGCGAACACTGCTTTTTGAACTCACAAAGGCCACTAAAAATTCAAGGTGACGCCATTTCGTTTAACCAATTATCCTGCTACTTTTTAATAAATTATGAATGAAATCCCATACCTCTTGGTGGTAGTTGGGCTCGAAAGCTGGAGGCAGAAGGTTTAGTCGAGGGCTTGCGAAGGAGGGAAGACTAACAGAAGTATGGATGAAGGAAATGGGGGAGGAAAGCAATCCTCCCAGGTAGAAAAATAGGCAAGATTGAGGACCAGGGATATATCTTTATATCTATATCATTCACAGATCTGAACAGAAATACTGATGGTGCAGAAACTAGGGCAGTGCATGCCTAAAGCAACCCTAATTCTGACCATGCGGGTCAGATATTCAAAGATTAGGGAAAGAATCCAGTATATGCAATATCATGCATTGATTGAGAAGTTTGTGGGAATGTAAACTTAAGAAAAATCCATTATCTGGTGGATCAATACTACCTGGAAACCCAAGGGTCACTATGACCTTCAATTGGGATCCAAGGGTTTCTTTACCATATCTTTTATCAATCTGGAGGATAGGAACAAAGTTATGGATGGGGGGGCATACTTCTTTTACTTGGAAGGCCTATTCCCAAGACCTTGGAAGGAGAATTTATGTCCAGAAAAGGAATATATTAAAGTGTCACCAATATGGATTAGGTTGTACTCTTTGCCAGGTGAATTTTGGAACCTAGAAATTTTAGAAGACTTAGGGAAATATCTGGGGAAATTCATCAAAATATATGAACAACCGAGGATCTAGAGATATGTGGATTATGATAGGATCTGTGTTTACATGGATATGACAAAATATTTTCCAGAAGAAATCCCTATGTCATGGGAAGATGAGGACTGGGTTCATGTTGGACACAAGTGTGCAAAACTTTTATTACTTTTTCAATTTTAACAATCACCAGCTTATTCAATATTATGCATTATCACATTATCATTATATCATCATCGACAGTATTATCATCATCACATAAGAAGCATAACATGATACACAGTACACTAGATTTTACGTGGAAAACCAAGTCCTGGGGAAAAACCACAGAAGCCTTATAATATTAGTTTTCCAGCAATAGATGGAAGGAGAAAACAACCCCCTTATTACAATGACTTCAATTCTCCAGCTAGAACTGGAAGGAGGATATAACCCCCTTATTTACAGGCTACAACATGAAGGAAGCTCCAACTCCTTATTTCTTCATCTACAACTGGAAGGAACCTATTATCTCTAAGGTTGTTTTTTCATTTTTATCCTAGGGTTTTATAGCTTTTGTTTATGTTGAGTACATTTCTTTAATTTTACCTTATTTTATATCTTTGAGTGACATAATTTTTTTATATTTTTTATTGCGATTTCCTTTGAAGGCTCAAATCATGTATTATTTAAAGTTACGAACCTATATCAAGAGCAAGAGGTTTTATTATAAATTTGAGTTTATAAACTGGCAGCATTCCTTAAAAGTATTGCATTGATGGTTTTATTCATGAATATCATTCGTTGTAAAAAATATGACAATGGTATATGGATGTATGTAAATACATGATAAACTTGACAAGCTCGGTACTATGATATAAGAGCATCATTATTATTTCTTAAAGGCAGTCCTATCTAAATAATAATTTTTACATCGTGTCACTCATCTGCTTTCACAAATGTTCTTCATATGAAATCGAGGCATTTGGTGTAATGAGTAATGGTACCAATGTTGATAGCGTTGACAATTGATAGTAATATTATATATTTCCCTAAAAACCGGTCATATTACTGTTCTCAAATTCCATTTTCTCTGTGAAGTTTATATTTTGAAGAGTTTGCAGAATGCCGACAGTAACAATGGAAGAAGATTCAGAAATTGTGGTGAAAAGAAGACTAGGAGGCCTATTTTGCAGACTGGAACCCGATAACACATAATGGATACTGCAATTTCCAAGGTCAGCCCAATTGATGAAAAATGTTGGATGGTTTGCTTTCTATGAAAAGTTGCAGGGTTATCATTCACAGGTAACTATGGATTTTATCAAAAATTATAAAGATGGAATGGTTCAGCTCAAGAGTTTAAAGATCATGGTGAATGAAGAGTCCATTGCTGAAGCAATAGGGGTTCCAGCACAAGGAGAAAGATGGTTTAAGCAGCAGGATTTTCAAGGAAATTATGGTGATTTCTTAATGCCAGGGTTTGAAAAATTAGACTGGAAGAATGGTATTCATGTGAGCAAGATAAAACCTAACTGGAAAATTCTCTTAGAAATGGTGCAAAATTATATTACATGCGAAGGTCGGTATGACAGGGTTCTCAAATGTCATTTATGGTTGTTGATGCACCTCAATGGAAGCTTGAAGCTCAACCTCCCATTTTATCTATTGAAGAGCTTGCAACAGATGGTTACATGGGTTCAAGCCCATCCAGAGCATATTGTTCATTTTGTATACCATCAGGGTTTAATAAAACTGTTGTTGATTTCATAATTGCATAGAGAAGGACGAACTTGGGAAAGTTTACTGTCAGAATTAGGGTTTGAAGAAAGGACCAAAGAAAAAGGAAAAAGGGTAACAGAAGACTTGAACCAACAAACAAGAAATTATGAAGAATAATCTGAATATGTTACAGCAGAAGGTAAGGGTTTTGTAGAAGAACCAAATTAGATTAATTTGTTTCCTGAAGTTTCAGTTACAGATGAAAATCCTGAAACATTAAGTATGATGTTAAAGAATATAACTTCAAAGAATGAAGCACGCGTTCAGTTTTTGAAATCACAAAGCATTATTGTGAAGCCTAGGACTAGGTTAAGAAGTAAATTGCAGGCAGAAAAGGAATTGGTGCATGAATACTGTGAAGAAATTGTGATGATAAATGATTCTTTTAGCAAAGAAACTGTACACACATCCAAAGGTCAATATGGTTTAGATAATGAGAATTTCATTGATGTTCAAGGAGTTACAGGGTTTATACCAGAAATCTTTTGCATAAATAAACAAGTGTGTTCAGAAGATTGTTCGGTCTCGAAGCTTCCACATGAAGATGAGGTCCTTATGAAAGAAGAATCCATTGAAATAACTCCAAAATTAAACCAAATTAAGAAATATTTGCAGACATATAAGGAGCAAACCAGGTTTTTACAGAATATTAATGAGAAGTTAATGACTGCAAATAAAATATTACGAGAGGATTTGGAGGAGAAGGAAGCAGATTAGTAGAAGTTACTTTCAATATCTAGAGACATTTTGAAAGAGAAAAGAACCATCCAGAAGCAGTTCGAACACATGAAGACTCAAAGTAAGGAGGCACACAATCAAATGGAGAACAATGATGATGAGTTTGCCAGATTGCAAAGAAGATCCCAGGTTTTAAGTGATCTAACTTTCTTGGCAGAGGCTTCTAAGAGTATTTAGACTTAGAGTCATAGTTGGCTTTTGAAAGAAATTAGGTTTTGACAGATGTCTTTTTCTATTTGTATTTTGTATTACACTTGTATTACAATTGTTTTAGGAAGATCGACTTTTCTATTTTTGAAAGAATTCGATCCATAGAAATGGGATCTGATAACTATCTCAGAAGCTCAAAATTTTTGTATATAAGGATAGTATCTAGATTTGAAAAGGGTGGAAATTGGATATGGGAATCCAATTTTGATGTATGCTACATGACATGAAACTCTCTACATCTTCAATACAGGTTCTGCTTTGATATGATTATGATTATGAGTTGATTTTGAATTTTATGAATTGTAGTTTTTATGATTTATCCTGTATATGGTCAATTACATTCCATTACATGATTCTTATGATAAAATACAGTTATCTTTCAAATCTTTAGTGACAAAGTCAGTCTCATTCCATAAATTCATGCTCGTAGGTCCCTTGATATTGAATTTTGTATTCCATTTTGTGTCATACAGATCTTTAATGGTTATGTTATTTTCCTGCATCTTTGATTATATACCAACCCAGTTTTTATTTTGATTTTATTGAATTATATATATTTTTAAAAGATTTCTTTAATCTTGAACCCCTGTAGTCTAGGTTCAACTTTAGGGATAACAAAACCTATAACCCCCTTTCCTTGCCTCGTCCTACCACCCTAATATGAAGATAAAAATGTTGAAACACAACCGCACTGATCCTGCACACCTACTAATAAACACTTGTACTACACTACACAATATGTACCACATTGCACAACCACTTCCACTACTAACCACTACTAATTAGTTGATCACTACTCATCAACTAATTGTTGAGATTACAACATCAAGAGTCATTATCTAGTCTTGTGAGTAATATCAAGCTGAGTCTTGTGAGTAATATCAAGTAAAGTCTTGTGAGTATTATCAAGACATTAAGGCTTGTGAGTAATATCAAGTTCTACAAATATCCTCATGTTGTGAGCTGGAGTACTTTACTATTTAAACTAGATACACTATGTGATGTATGGCTAGTCATGGTCAACAGGTGCTACAAGTCTCCTTTAGGGATTAGCTACCCCTAGAGTGATCTACTTTAGCATGTGACTATATGACCTGAGACAATACATATGATCATAAGTTAAGAAACGATCTTATGAGTGTGATATGATTAATTAATGAAACACATAGGGACCATGCATAGATATTTAATATGAGCACAAAGATAGAGAGATAATTCAAATTGCCCATTTTTCCACCAAGTGAACTCGAATTGATTAGATATAAGTTGTGTATTAGTTATGGTTAAGTTAATTAAGGAATGAACTCCTTAATTTATGCAAGTGATTGTTGGAGATAAGCACTAATCGAGAAGCACTAGTTATGTTCAGTTACATTGAGTTGCATGCAGTTCTATTCAGTTACATTCAATTCTGTCTAGTTACATTCAGTTTTGTCTAGTTACTTTCAATTATGTTCAATTCCATTCATTTTTGTTTAGTTACATTTAGCTCTGTTTAGTTACATTTAGTTCTGTTCAGTTACATTCAGTTATGTTCAGTTACATTTAGTTCTATTCAGTTCCATTCAGTTTAGATCAATACACTCAGTTAGAGCTAGTTAATTAGTGGAAGGCATATATCTTCTTATGGGAGATAACTATGGAGTGATAGCTTGACACAAGATCAATTGGGGGTGAATGATTGAAGATGGATCAGCATTCTAAGTGTTAACAAATTATTGATGCATGCAACTATTCATTTTTTGTTGTAAAACCTAATATGAATTGTTATTTAAGTGATATGCACTTGGCAAGTTAGATACAATGTTCCATTTTGAACTCCTCTATCTGGTGCTCTCAATGAAAGCAATCTGCTATTGTGTTGTAATAATTCTCTGCTACTAATCAATCATACTCTAAGATTGTTTGATGGGTTTTTCATCCTCTGAATCAGTGGAGTGTTTTCCCAGGGTATATCATGTGTTATATGGTTTGATTTATATATTTGAATTATTGATATGATTTATATGCACTGTTATTATGGACTAAAGTTTTAAAGTTCAATTATATTCATATTTTTCTCAATCACTAACATGGTATCAGAGTAAGGGAGGGAAAGAGCTTATTTTTGCGCGAACACTCTAAGCCTCTATAGATATTGAAGCATTGAGCAAGAGTTTGAAGCAATGGATTCTATATCCGTCCGACCAGAAGATAGACTCGAAGGAACATCCAACGTTAATACATGGAAGGAGAGAGTGTTCAATATTCTAAAAGAGCGTGATCTATACTGTTTTTTAACCTCTGTGATCGAAGAGCCCACTATAAATGAAGGAAGGACAAATTAAAAAAAGAATCAAGCAAAGGAAAAGTGGATCATATATGAATCCATGAAGGACAACCTCATGTCATTGATCACTCCATTGAAGACAACAAAGGAGTGTTTTGACACACTCACAAATCTCTATGAAAGAAGGCTCCTACTGAAAAAGAGGGATTTGAAGAAAAAATTGCACAACATGAATATGGAGAAGGATGATATCATGGCATCATTCTTCAAAAATATTTCACAAGTGAAGGATCAACTAGAAAGCATCAGTGTGGAGACGAATGAGGATGATCTTCTTCAAAACGCCATTGATGGGATGCCGACCTCATGGGAGAACTTTCTTATTGTGGTAAATGGAAGAGAAGAGCAGTCCAACTTCGAAATACTTTGGCATGACTGCATTCAAGAAGAAGGGCACATCCATAACAAAGCAGTGCACACTAAATAAGAGAATCTGGCTCTCATGGCTAGGACTAAGAAAGGGAGGAATCCTTTCACTCCCAAGAAATACTTTCATACAAAGAAGAAAGAGATTACAAAGAACTTTGAAAAATCAAAGTTTAAATGTGTCTACTATGGAAATAAAGGTCACTCTGCAAGACATTTCAATAAAAAGAAGAAGGATGATGGAAAGGTTCATTCCTCCATCGCCGTAGAAGAAACTCCGCATAAGATTGCACTCGAAGAGAAAGATACTAGAAGAGAGTATTATCTTGTCTCTTCTTGTCCAGATCCATAATCACAAGAGAAGATACATGGCTGGTTGACAGTGGTGCTTCCAAGAACATGTCAGGGTACAAGGGTGCACTCTCCAATCTAAAGGAGAAACAATTCTCATGCATGCTGGAATTGGGAGACAATTCGCCATGTTCAATCCTAGGAGCTGGATCCACATCCTTCCAGTTAAATTCAGGAGACATGCTACATATGGATGACATTTTGTATGTTCCTAGATTGAATAAAAATATACTCTTTGTTTATGTCCTTGAAGATAAAGGATTTTGTGTGATCTTCATGGAGAATCAAGCATACTTATGGTCGAAGAACCAGAACCTTGATACTGTTGTTATTTTCGGAGTTCGAGAAGGAGGAATTTATAAGGTACTAGGAAATATTATTTCAGCCATGGTACATCAAACTATCAGCCCATGTGAGCTTTGGCATAGGAGACTCGTACATCTCCACTTTAGAGCACTTCCTGGTTTACAACGAATGGTGAAAGGCATGCCTAGTTTCAATTCTATTCATGAATCTATCTGTCGAGGTTGTACTTTAGGAAAGAAGGTTAAAAAGAAATTTCCTAGAAGCCATACTAGATCTAAGGGAATCCTTGATTTACTACTTTCAGATGTGTGTGGACCCATGTTTACCCCTTCCCTCGGTGGATACCTTTACTATGTTTTATTCATTGATGATTTCTCCCGTAAGTCCTGGATTTACTTCATGAAAGCCAAAAGTGAAACCTTCTATAAATTCCAATAATTTAAGCCTTAGTAGAAAACCAGACAAGTAGGCATATTTGTTCCCTAACGTCTGATAATGGAGGACAGTTTGAATCAAATTCCTTTAATGATTTTTGTAGTGATGCAGGGATATGTAGACAATTAACAGTTCCTTACAACCCACAATACAATGGGGTTGCAAAGAGAAAGAATAGGACCGTCTGTGAGGCTAAAAAATCCATGTTACAGGATCAAGATATTTCTGCTTATTTATGGGAAGAAGCTACTAGTACAACAGTGTACATTCAAAACATAATTCCACATGCATTTCTTGATGAGAAAACAACTGAATAAGTGTTCACTAGTGAAAAACCAAACAAAATGGGCCTCCTAAGGAAAATTAATAAAATAATATTTATTAATTTTGCACGAAGAAAAGAAAAAACTACTTTTTTTGTTCGTATTTTTGACATATCTCCCCGTGTTTTTACTCAAATTTTGATCGAAAGAGCTCGTTGGATGTCGAATTAAATTCCACATCCAATGAGTACCCACTCGGCATACTTTTGATGGGCCTTGATACCCCCAAAAAAAGAAATACTTGAAAAAACCTGATGATGACATCATCATCACGTTTTTTCAGGTATTTCTTGTTTTTGGGGTAGTGAGGCCCATCAAAAGTATGCCAAGTGGGTACTCGTTGGATTCTGAATTTAATCCCTCATCCAACGATCTCTCCCGATCGAAATTTGAGTAAAAACACAGGGAGATATGTCAAAAATACGAACAAAAAAAGTAGTTTTTTTAATGATACCTATCCCCAAATTTATATTAAAAATTTGTTTAAGAGGTGCTCCTTTTTTTAATTTTAAAGCATTTTGATTGGCTAATACATGATGACATGGAATTTGTATTATTTTTGGAAGGCCCATTTTAAATTGAAATTTCCTCTAATGTTATCTTCAGAAACTGGGTTTCTTGAAAAGTGATGCAAATTCCAACTTGTACTTCAAAGTAGGGAGAACCAACCTCTGATACTGGTTCTATATGTTGATGATATTTTCCTCACTAGAGAGGAAAAATGGATTTTTGAGTCTAAGAGGGAGCTTACCTTAGATTTTGAGATGAAAGACTTAGGTCTTATTCACTACTTCCTAGGTCTTGAGATTTGGCAGAGGAATGATGAGATATTTCTATCTCAAGGGAAGTACACAGTGGACATATTGCGTAGATTTGGCATGGTGGATTGTAAATCCATAAACACTCTGATGTATTCCAATTTTAGGAAACCCCATGAGACTGAGATTGGATCGGATCCAGTGGACCCCATGTTATACAGACAGTTGATTGGCTTATTGATGTACTTAATACATTTAAGGCTAGACATTTTCTATGCAGTTAACATCTTGACTCATTTCATGACTGATCCTAGACACAAACATTGGGTTGCAGGTAAGCACATCTTAAGGTACCTCCACAGTACAATTGCTTATGGACTTAGGTATGCCTCCAATGGAGGGGTTGTATTTCTTGGATATACTGATTTTGATTAGGGTGGAAACATCGTTGATTAGAAGAGAACTTCTGGATGTTATTTCAGCTTGGTTTCTTCTATGATTTCTTGGTCTAGTAGAAAGAAGGGCTCAATTTCCCAAAGCACAACAGATGCTGAGTACATTGCTGCTAGTACTGATTGTAGAGAAGCAGTGTGGCTGAGAAAGATACTTGGAGGATTTCTCAATGTAAAGATAGAACCTACAGTGATCAGGTGTGACAACCAAAGTTGTATACAAATTTCTCAGAATCTTGTGTTTCATGACAAGTCGAAACACATAGAAATGAAGTATCACTTCATTCGAGACATGGTCTAGAAAGGTATGGTAAAACTTAACTATATATATACTGAGGAGAATATTGCATATGTGATGAAAAATACTATATCTATGATGAAGTTTAGACACTTCTGAGATAATCTTGGTATCGTAGAGAATGTCTCCCTCGCTGAGAGCGAGTGTTGAGATTACAACATCAAGAGTCATTCTCTAGTATTGTGAATAATATTAAGTCCTACAAACATCCTCATATGATTGAGGTGGTGATGTTGTAAATCTTGTGAGTAATATCAAGCTGAGTATTGTGAGTAATATCAAGACAGTAGAATTGTGAGTAATATCATGTCAGTAAAACTTGTGTGTAATATCAAGTAAAGTCTTGTGAGTAATATCAAGTTCTAAAAATATCCTCATATTGTGAGTTGGAGTACTTTAATGTGTAAAGTAAATACACTATGTGATGTATGGTTAGTCATGGTCAACAGGTGCTACAAGTCTCCTTTAGAGATTAGCTACCCCTAGAGTGATTTACTTTAGCAGGTGACTATATGACCTTGGGAAATACATACAATCATAGGTATGAAAACCATCTTATGAGTATGATATGATTAATTAATGAAAACACATATGGACCATGTAGAGATATTTAATATGAGCACGGAGATAGACACAAAATTCGAATTATTGATGCATGCAACTACTCTATTTTTGTTGCATGTAACTATTCTATTTTTGTTGTAAGACCTAATCTGACTTTTTATTTAAGTGCTATGCACTTGGAAAGTTGGATACAATGTTCCATTTTGAACTCCTCTCTCTAGTGCTCTCGGTGAAAGCAATCTGCTATTGTGTTGTAATCATTCTCTGCTACTAATCAATCATACTCTAAGATCGTTTGCTAGGTTTTGCATCCTTCGAATCAGTGGAGGGTTTTCCCAGGGTATATCATATTTTCTATGGTTTGATTTATATATTTGAATTATTGATATGATTTATATGCACTGCTATTATGGATTAAAGTTTTAAAGTTCAATTATATTAATATTTTTCTTAGTCACTAACACTAATCAATTTCCACTGAATCACACTGCTCATCAACCTATACAATCAACCTGTCCAATCAAGCTATACCAATAAATCTGTTGCTCACATCATATGAATCATTCAATCTGAGTCTAACCAACTACACACCAAACTCAATCCACCTGAGTCAAACCTACTGCTCATACAACTCAGTCAGTCTGAGTTAGACCAACTGCACATAAGGAAACATGTGCCAATCCTACTCAATTGAACCAACCTATACCAAGTTGCTTGTGTACCTATGCCAAATCAATCACATACTTGTGTTAATCTAATCAAGTGCTCCAAAATTCAAGCAACCCTTCTTACTTGGCCTAATTCATCAAGTAAGAGACACATTTGATCAACCAAGAGACTTCACATATGGTTAACCAAACTTTTTCCAAACACGCTCAACTCAATGACACCATAACCAATCTCAATCATATTCAAGGAATACTTGAGAATTAAACATGATATACCTCAACCAAATAACCTCATCTAAGAAGACAAAAGACTTAATAAACTATTTCAAACTCATTCAATCTCATAAACTCTTAGACACAAAATGAGTTTTTACTCCACTCAAATCAAGTCAACAAATTAAACAAACATCAAACAAATAGTCACTTACAATACTGTCAAAGGTTGTCATTAACAGTTAATAATAATCCATCTCCACTTAGGTCAAAGACACAATGATCAACACTTGTCAAACTAGTTTTCAAAGAAAACACTTAGGTTGATCAAATAAATCACTCACAATATATATTACTTACATGCCAACTTCTCATTCAATACTACACTATACAACAATCAAGATAAACACCAAAGTCTATGCCAACAATATCCAAGATAATCATCAAGATTTATATCAAGATCACATCAATATATATTGCAAGATAACCATCATCATAGCCTCCACAACATATTCAATAACTTCAAATATATATACCAATATATAGGCTCACATACTAAGATCAAAGATGAACTCTATCCATGAGAGACATGATCCATCACGAGAGAAACCCAGAGGCTGTTGAAATTAGTTAACAACAATTCCTCTAACGTGAAAATAGATATTATTATCTGACTTTCGGTTATAGACCGGTTACAAATTTTGTGTTAGCATTCAGTTATGTATGGAATGCTATAAATTCATGTGTGCCCATTTGTGGCGGTAACGACTTATGAGAGAGAGCAGAGAGGAATGAGGAAACTGACTGTAATTTCCTTTCTTGAAGAATAAGAGAACCAATACCTTGCTCCATGGATGTTTCCCTCAAATAGAGGGTTTTACCACGTAATCACTGTGTCTATACGTTTCTGTGTTTTGCTTCTATTACTTCGTTTATTCCTATTTTGTTCGTTTGATTTCCGTTGTGCATAATTTCACTGTATAATTAATTTGTGGTTGTAAGTACTCTAACAAGTGGTATCAGAGCGAAGTTGGAGGGAGGCCACGAAGGGCGAGTTATTCGGAAAGGAAAATTCACGGTAGGGGCAAATTCGGAGGGACGACAGTGTATCTGCAGAGGAAAAACAGTGATTTGCAGAGATGGCGAAGACACAAAGTTCGAAATTCAAGATCGAGAAGTTCGATGGGAGCAATAACTTCGAGTTATGGAAGGTCAAGATGTGGGATATTCTTTGTGTGCAGGGAGTGGTGAAGGCACTCGCAGGAAAGTCGAAGAGACCCGCGGCCATGGATGATGATGACTAGGAGGAGATGGAATCACGAGCTCTCATTGCTATTCTTCTATGTTTGGCCGACGATGTGTTGTTTAACATCATGTCTGAAACAACAGCAGCAGGGCTTTGGGAAAAACTGGAAAGCCTGTATATGACGAAATCATTGACTAACAGAATCCTCCTGAAGCGGAAATTATTTACCTTGCGTATGAAAGAAGGTACACAAATTTCTGATCACTTGAATGCATTCAATACTCTTGTTTGTCAGTTGTCTAGTATGGAAGATATTATTAGTTCTGAAGACAAGGCAATTTTAATGTTGTGCTCTCTGCCCGAGTCATGGGCACATTTTGTAACCTCTATCAGTCTTAGTTATGTTGAATCTATTAGTTTTGATGAGATTGTTGGAGCTATGATTTCTGAGGAAACTCGAAAGAAGTCATCTCTAGAAACTTCAACATTAGAAGTCATGATAGCCAGGGGTAGATCTACTGAGAGGGGACAGCATTTGAAGGACTCGGCCAGATCCAAGTCGAAGGGCAAAAAGAGTAAGTTGAAGTGTTGGTTCTGTAATAAATCAGGACACCTCAAGAAAGATTGCTGGAAACGAAAAGAGGCATCTAAAGATCAGGACTCTACGAAGGAGGCTAATATAGCCGAGGAAGATTCAGGTATGGTTGATGAGGTATTATCTACATCTAATGTTTCACAGTATCATTATGACTGGTTAATTGATTCTGGGGCATCCCATCATATGTGTTTGCATAGAAATTGGTATTCCACGTATCAATCTATTGATGACGGGGTAGTTTACATGGGTAACGATGTGGCATGTAAAACTGTTGGGATAGGAAGTATCAGAATTAGAATGTTTGATGGGATTGTTAGAACATTGACATATGTAAGACATGTGCCTGACCTTAGAAAGAATCTGATATCTTTGGGAGTTCTGGATTCTAGTGGTCATAAGGGTTCAGTTCAAGGTGGAGTTTTGAAGATATCGAAAGGTATCTTGATTGTCATGAAGGCTAACAAAGTCGGGAACCTGTATAAACTTGAAGGGAGAACAGAAATTGATCATGCAGGAGTCGCATTAGAGAATGCAGGTGAATTCACTTGCTTATGGCATCAACGATTGGGTCATATTAGCGAGAGAGCCATGAAGGTACTTGCTGATCGTAAACTTCTTCCTAGTTTAAAAACTGTAGATTTAAAGTTCTGTGAGCATTTTGTTTATGGGAAACAAGCTAGACAGAAATTTAAAACTGGAAAACATACAAGTAAAGGTATCCTAGACTATATTCATTCAGACCTATGGGGTCCAGCTCCGAAACTCTTGTATGGAGGATCATTATACTTTGTAAGTTTTATAGATGATTACTCAAGAAAGGTTTGGATCTATTTGTTAAAAAAGAAAGCTGATGTATTTAACACCTTTAAGCAATTTCAAGCTTTGGTTGAAAAAAGCACATGTAAATCCATTAAATGTCTTAGAACAGATAATGGAGGGGAATTTACTTCTAAGGAATTTGAGAATTATTGCAAGAATGAAGGGATTGACAGGCATAAAACCACTGTGTCCACTCCATAGCAGAATGGCGTTGTTGAACGCATGAACATGACTCTTCTCGAAAGAGCAAGGAGCATGCTCAGTAATGCAAAGTTGTAGCAGGAATTGTGGGGAGAAGCTTTGTTTACAGCTTGCTACCTGGTTAATCGATCACCATCAACAGCAATTGACTGCAAGATTCCAGAAGAGGTATGGACAGGCCAACCTTGTAATTATTCTAGTCTTAGAGTTTTTGGTTGTGATGCCTATGCACTTATTCCGAAGAGTCAGCCTTCTAAGTTGGATCCAAAGTCACAGAAATTACTCTGTTGGATATGGTGATGGTGTAAAGGGGTATAGATTATGGGTAAGATCATCATAAATAGAGATGTTATTTTTTATGAAATTTCACTCATGAAATCAGATAGAAAGAATGTTTTGAAACAGGTTGATGTACCACAGTCATAGCAAGTTCAATTTGATATACATTCATCCACGAGTGAAAATCATGGAGATGTCCATGAGCAGGATATTCATGAGAAAATCACTCAGTAGGATGAGCAGACTGAAACACCTCAGGAAATTGAGGTAATACCACAGCAAGCCCTACGAAGATCTACACGGATCAAATCGATTCCAAGTAGGTATGATGACTTTGTCACTTCTATTGCTTTGATTACTAATGAAGGTGAACCAAGTTGTTATAACGAAGCAATATAGGTTTCAGATAGTGACAAATGGAAACATGCCATGAAAGAGGAAATTGATGCTTTAATTAAAAATAAGACATGGGATTTGGTGGAACTTCCAAAGAACAGAAGAGTGGTTGGTTGTAAATGGATATACAAGTTGAAGAAAGGTGTTGATAATGTCATTACAAAGTACAAGGCTAGGTTGGTCGCAAAAGGGTTTTCTCAGGAAGCAGGTATTGACTTTCATGAGATTTTTTCGCCAGTTGTAAAAATTGTTTCTATTCGTATGGTTTTAGCACTAGTTGCATTGCATAATCTTGAGTTAGAACAGCTAGATGTTAAAACTGCATTTTTACATGGAGATTTGGATGAGGAAATTTACATGGAACAACCGAAAGGGTTTGTTCAAGATCGCAACAAGAGGTTTGTCTGCAAAATCAAGAAATCATTGTATGGCTTGAAGCAGGCTTCAAGACAATGGTACAAGAAGTTTGATTCCTTCATGGGGAGCCAGAATTTTACCAGGAGTGAATATGATCATTGCGTTTACTTTAAAAAGTTGGATAATGGCATGTTCATTATATTGGTATTGTATGTTGATGATATGCTCGTTGCAAGCAAGAGCATGGTTGATATCAGTAGGTTAAAGGCTCAGTTAGCTGGGACATTCGATATGAAGGATCTGGGAGCAGCAAGACAGATCTTGGGCATGGAGATACACAGAGATAGGGCGAAAAACAAGTTGTGGTTATCACAAGAGAATTATGTGGAGAAAGTACTTCAGAGATTCGGTATGGATAAGGTGAAACCAGTAAATATCCCTTTAGCTTTGAATTTTAAACTTTCTTCAGGTTTATGTCCTAGTAATGATGAAGAAAAGGAGTTTATGTCTCTTGTACCGTATGCTAATGCAGTAGGACGTTTGATGTATGCGATGGTTACTACTAGACCAGATATTTCACATGCCGTTGGTGTTGTCAGTAGATACATGGCAAATCCAGGTAAAGAACATTGGGCAGCAGTGAAATGGGTGCTTCGGTATCTTAAAGGCACAAGCAGTTATTGTATCACTTTTGATGGTTGCAGTGATAAGGTTTGCAGTTATGTTGATTCAGATTTTGCAGGTGATTTGGACAAAAGGAGATCTACTTCAGGTTATGTCTTTACTCTTGCAGGTGGTCCTATTAGTTGGATGTCAAAGCTTCAAAGCATTGTAGCTTTATCCACTACTGAGGCAGAATATGTATCTGCTTCACATGCTTTTAAAGAGGCAGTATGGTTGAAAGGTTTATTGGGTGAGTTAGGACAGTTTCAGAAAATTGTAAACATTTTCTGTGATAGTCAAAGTGCTATTCATTTGGCTAAGAATCCAGCCTACCACAGTAAAACAAAACACATTCCAGTGAAATATCATTATGTAAGGCATGTTATTGATGAAGGATAGGTTATTCTTGAAAAGGTCCACACTCAAAAGAATTGTGCAAACATGTTCACGAAGCCGGTTACATTAGAGAAGCTGCGGTGGTGCATTGCTTCTCTTGGCTTGCAGGAAAGGTGATGAGCAAATGAGCAAGGTATCAGGTTAATTGTTGTCAAGGTGGAGATTGTTGAAATTAGTTAACAACAATTCCTCTAATGTGAAAATAGATATTATTATTTGACTTTCGGTTACAGACCGGTTACAAATTTTCTGTTAGCATTCAGTTATGTATGAAATGCTATAAATTCATGTGTGCCCATTTGTGGCGGTAATGACTTATGAGAGAGAGCAGAGAGGAATGAGGAAACTGACTGTAATTTCCTGTCTTGAAGAATAAGAGAACCGATACCTTGCTCCGTGTATGTTTCCCTCAAATAGAGGGTTTTACCATGTAATCACTGTGTCTATACATTTCTGTGTTTTGCTTCTGTTATTTCGTTTATTCCTATTCTGTTCGTTTGATTTCTGCTGTGCATAATTTCGCTGTTTAATTAATTCGTGGTTGTAAGTACTCTAACAGAGGCATGAACCATTCCTTTTTGAAGATCGCAAAATGAAGAAATAATAGAAAATACAAAAAAAACTCTAGACCATGTCATCACATATCCCTTGTAACAACATTTCCAATGATCCAAGAATTTTGTATTCTGATTCCGTATGATAAAGTTATACCAATTTTAGTGAACATGCTAAAAAAATTCTCCTCCACAAAGTTTCGCACTTTTCTCCAAGAGTTGCGAAATACCAAAGAGAGACTTGACTGATGAAAAAATAAAATGTTTGATATTCTATTTATATAGGTCGTGGAGGAAATTTAGTACCTCAAACTGGGTCGAAATGCAATTCAAAATTACAAATAATTAAATTATCTTTTGTTTGGTTGATTGGCACAAAAGGTGGGGTACACCAACTTCAAAAATTCATATCTCTTCAACCGTAAGGAGTTAGAACATGCTCCACATATCAACGAAAATGTATTAACAAGTACTATATCCCTATGATGGGTTTATTTTCAAATTATTGGTCTAATACCCTTAAATTATTCAATTTGTTCAGGACTTCAAATATTCCACACATAAAGGTTCCAAAGACCATGTTACCTTATGCATAAGTTCCAAGGTCAAAGGCTTCAATGGAAATCATCAATGGCATGAGGGATTCGATGGTGTTCACATCCACAAACTTCACATCAACAAGGAGGACGAATCCACCATATACTCATCATATCAAGGGTATCAAGGACCCCAACACCACCAATCAAGTGGGAACAAAGAAATTTTCAAGAATATCATCATTATATTCAAGGTATCCATATCATTAAAAACATATCTAACGATTCAACTATATATCTTCATCACCATACAAGTACCAACACCCCAAAATAGGGGTACAAATACCTCACCACTAGTTTGTAACACCTTATGGTATTCTTATGAATGATCATAAGGCTACAACATGCCAATGACCATATAGCGTCCAAGGGCCATAAAACCACCATATGTGTGGGTTAAAGACCCAAACTTCCAAGGACACCAAGGACCCCATAAGAATGGGTTACAACATACTACCATAAGTGTAAGTTTTAAGACCCAAGTATCCACATGCAAGAGGATCAATATCTAAGCTTGTGGACTAAAGGACCCCACAAGAACTCAACAACCTCAAGACCATCCAATGCAAGCAATGGTCTCCAGCATCAACACATCAAGGGACTTACACACATGAGCCACATCATCCATCCAAAAACCAATCAAGAGACCAAAACAAGTACAAGCATAAAAATCAACACAAAGACCAATAACCAAAGATCAACCAGGAGCAAGGAACTCAACAATGGACTCATATGGGACCATGATACAACTTAGGGCCACTTGACCAAGTCAATGGGTAACCAGGGATTTTTCCATTGTTACAAGGCATCCAAGGGCTTCAATATTGGGCTTGAACAAGTCCAAATGGGCTCATCTGACACATACAACCACAAACTAAACACTAAGCCTTACGGGCTCCACAAGGGGAACCAAGGAATCAACAATTGGCGTAAATGACCAGACATTATTGGCATCAATGACAACTTAAAACAAAAATCTCCCCCTTTGTCATTGATACAACACCATAACTCCTCTTCAGAAAAAGTTCCCCTGTCAACAAAACATCTCTTCCCCTTTGGAATCAATGGAAAAGGGAACATCCTTTGAAAATACTGCTCCCCCTATCATCAACTTCTCTTCCTTTGACAACTTTTCTTGATGTTTGCATCAATGGCAATAAGAAATTCCTTTGGCCATATTTCTCCCCCTATCATTAGACGCTACTGATATTTTGATGAAATTTTATTCTGTCACAAGGATAATGATAGAACCAACTACTGTCCAATGTTGAAAAGAGTGTGATCGTTGATCTCAAATATGATAATCAAGTACATAAATACTTTTACACATTCATTGTACACTTCATATCACTAGCTGTTGCACCTAGAAATTCCACATTTCCTGTTAGCCTTTCAGTGAAAATGACCTAAGACACCTTGGTTATATTTTTCCCATATTTTGGAATGGCGACGCATTTTTCTTGTTTGCATAGAGCCCCGACGGTGATTTCCAGAGTGGAGCAAGGAGCACTAGTCTGAATTTTCTTTGACAACAAATTAGGTCAAGGCCTTTACCCCTTCTGCTAGGTGCGTTGATAGATCAAAAAGGGAAAAAAGAAGTTTCTGGAAGCTTCCTTGTGGAAGCCTCCATGGAGTTAGTTCCTACTTGCTTGGGAGAGGTGGCATTCACCTCCCTAACCTGTTGGGATCACATTTTATCCATTCCCCAAGTCAATTTCATGTGTTTTGGGCCTGTAAATGAAGAATTTATGATGTGAGTGGGCGAGGCCAAAATAAAGAATCCTTATGTTGCTGGATTGAAGTTTGAGTTAGAGGCAAGATAGAGATGGCTTCTATGTGGAGAAATTCTCATAGTTGTGGAGGATTTTAGATGTTCTTATAGAGGATAAAGCCACCAACATCAAGGCTTGGTTGTACTTTACTTTCTTTCATCATTAATACAAAAGTGTTCCCCTTTCCTATATTTAATGTGTTATTAAATTAAGTTGAATATTATCAGATTCCTGGATCACTGGTATAGGTAATTAGTTTATCATGATACTCTCAATTTGTGTTTTTGTCTCTTGATCTATTTTGCAAGTTTCAAACATTGTAAGAACTTTTTGGAACAATGACAAGGAGACTTAGGCCTGAGGTATAGTTTTGTTTCATGTCGTTTAATTAATTACTTAAGGAAAGGATACATTGTTGTGCTCTTTTGTTCTACACTTGTGCTTTTTAGGGTAGAGGAACAAATGGTGTCCGCACCGAGTGCATAATTCTTGATAAAAAAATTGGTGACTCTGCTGGGGATAGCCTAATCCGGTCAGATCCGGGGGAGATCCAGTCAGATCCAGTGCAGATCTAGTCTAATATACAAGCTTCGATAACCATCTCTCTATGAAGGTTATTTTCTCTTTCTTTATCCATACAGATTATAAGGTGAGAAATCTATCTTACGCTCCGATTATTGCCTTTGTTTTGGGAGTGGTGTTCACTTTTTGCAATCCAACTCATGCCATTTTTTGGTTTCTCCTGCAGATCCTTAGTTTTTTAACCTATTGATCTGCCTACGCACTTACCTTCGGTTGACAGGGTTTCTTTTCCATTCTGATCATCAGCACCTCTATGTGTTTCACACAGAGTTCCAATGACGCCTTATAGTAGCGGAGAAAGAGTGTTTTCCCATCTACAACACTCTCGTGCAGCGTGCTTCAATGCGTCGAGGTAGGCCTTCAAACTTCCTGTAAAAAAACTTTTCTTTTAATTTTTCATACTATTTGTTTCTCTAAAAAAATTTGTGTGTTCAGCTTGTTTGTCTACTTTCTGAGTCTGGTGGTTTTGGTAAATCCGATTCTCTTTTTTAGCTCAGTTCCAAAAATTTCATATTCTTCATTATTGCAAAAGGAAAGTGGAAAAAGGTTCAGTCTTGGATTTTATTTAAGTGGTTATTCTCTGAAAAATTTATTTTTTGAAAAGGAAATCTATAGCCTCTTTCTGAATTAGTTTGTTTTAAGCTGTTGTGTGCCTTTTATTTTCCAGAAAATACAAAAAGAAGTTTATTATTTTGGCTTTGTTTTCTTTCCTTGTTCAGAGATTTAGAGTTTTCGTTGAAAAAAAAAATTGTGTTTGAAGAATTCTCTTTATGATTTCTTGTTGGGTCTTTCATTTCAAATTTTGAAAGTGGCATTCAAGTTTTGTGTGTTTTTGAAAGGAAAAAGAAAATTGGTCTCTTCCTTACCCTAGTTAGTTCTCATCAAAGTCAAAAAGTGCTTTTACATACAGATTAAATTTGCATTTTGGAGATAACACCTCACAAACATTCAATAATCATTCAGATAAAATAAATGGTAGCTTTAGGTTAAAATTGTATAGAAAGTTGAGTGATAGGTTAGTGATATGCTCCGACGTCATTAAGCGTGGCAGCTGTTGTTTTTTTCCTGCATTGCAACCTAGGGCCTGTGCGGTTCTTCCACGTACTATTGGTATATCAAATGACCTTTCATGTACCCTTGAGGTATATCGAAAGGTCTTCACGTACTCGATTGTATATCGAAAGGCCCATTTCGAACGGTTCTGCATTAAATAACACCACTACGGATTTTAGCTCCCACGTACCTTGCGTATATCGGGAGACCCTACTAGGATTCCTTGTCCAACTAAGAAAAACCCTTTGGCCATCTTGTTTGGATCAATACACCAAGAACAACACTCGGGGAGATTACTACACACATACTCTTGTGGTATATAGCGAGTTACACCTTCTTAACAATCCTGGTGAGAGACCGACTATTTTGAGCGCGTCTTATCACTTAAGACTGCTTGTGACCTTTAGCTTGCGTAGGTGTGTTTGTGTGTGTTTTTCCTATTTTTGACCTAGAGTAGAAAAATTCAACTGCAACCATGGCTGAGAAATTTACGAGGCGTCATTCTTGTAGACTGTAGGGTTTTCCACCTGACTCTCCTCCAGCTGTGAAAGGAAAAGAAGGGGTAACCATGGAACGACCAACTTCTGCTAAGGCCCATATAGAAACTACTTCAACTACTAAACCTAGAGAATATTTCTCTGTTTATAACAATCCTTTGGTCCAACTTCCTACTGCAACTGACACTACCTTTCATTTTCCAATGGAGGGTCAACCTGGCTCATCCAAATGGACTATTAATCACCCACCTGATGAAACTATAGAGGCAAAATACGACCCAAATGCTCCTTTTTGGAGAACATCTCTAGGAGAGACTATTGCTGAGTACATAACTACTACCACTGAACTGGAACCATTTGTAGTGTCACCTTTAAGGAAAATTTTAAAAGATGCTCTATCAAGTGAACAATTTCTCTAAGACTTTGTCGAGCGTATGCGTCAACGCGCAGAAGAAATTAAAAAATATGAGAGGAGGAGAAGCATTTATCCTCTTCCCAATCCTTCAAGAACCACCCCACCTGGGTATCATGCCCTTTCATCACCATATGTATCTCAACTTACGGAGTCACCAACCCAAAATTTGGTTACTCAAAACCTGTTTTCCACCCCATCTCCTAGTCATAATCCAATTCAGACACCCTCTCCTAGTCAGAATTCCCCATATGTTTCAAACTCTCCAATAGCTTATGCACATGGGGGGAAACCCCTAGCACAAATTACATTATCTACTGGACTCAGACTATTTCTAGCATGGGACAAAACTTACCTACTGGACCACTAGAAACAAACTACCCTCCTCCCAACACCACTACAGTTGTGCTTCCTTCTGGTCAGGGAGGATCCTCATGGGTCCAACCTAGTTTTACTCTGCTTTCTTGGGGATATACTTATCCTGGGAATAAACCACCCACGGCTTAACCAACTTATCAACCAATACCGTCGGCGACAGTCTACTTTGGAATTCCCTACCTAGGGAATGCTTTTGTACCTTGGGGACAACCGAATTCATCCAATGTCCCATCTTATGGAGGAAATTTTGTAAATATTGCTAGAGGACCTGGAGTATATGGAGGATCTAGAGGATTTAGTGGACCATCGGTAGGACCACCACCTAGAGTCCCACCACCCAGAGAGCCACCATCTGGAGGACCACCACCCGGAGGCCCACCATTTGGAGGACCTCCTCTTGGAGGACCACCACCTGGAGGATCGCCACTTGGAGGCCCACCACCCAGAGGACCACTACTTGGAGGACCTCCTCCTAGAGGATCACCACTTGGAGGACCACCACCCAGAGGCCCACCCCCTGGAAGCCCACCTCCCTCAGGTGGTCCCTCATCTGGAGAACCTTCGAGTAATAAACAACCTAATCAACATGCCTCGAGGGCATCAACTATCCCTATTTATCAATCTTCCTATGGTCCTACCAGTCAGCAAATTCCATATCAGTATTACTATTACCCGCAACCCAATCAATAATTTCCATTTTTGGAAACATTTGATTTTCTAGATCTGTCCAGATTGATAAATGACCCAATTCATCATAACCCTTCTTATCCTTCCATTCCGGTCAAGTTACCTTTGGATATAACTAAATTTAATGGTAAAACTAATGAGGATCCTAAGAACCATGTGATGACTTTTCATCTATGGTGTTCATCCAATTCTTTGATGGATGGCTCGATCCGTCTACGACTATTTCAAAGAACCCTCATAGGCATTGTTGTCAAATGGTATATAGAGCTACCGCAACACTCTTTTTGGGACTTCAATGCTTTAGCTATGGAATTC
Organism: Pseudotsuga menziesii; assembly: GCA_001517045.1. NCBI lineage: Eukaryota > Viridiplantae > Streptophyta > Pinopsida > Pinales > Pinaceae > Pseudotsuga > Pseudotsuga menziesii. The sequence continues at coordinate 341,158 of LPNX010533141.1, read as the reverse complement.
TTAATGCACTTTCAGTTACTAATATGGTACGAAACAGGTACAGACCTGTTGACCTTCCTTCGACAAACCACATCAACCCACATCTCCAATCATATCCATGAATGGAGAAGAAGATGTAGGTTAATCAAGGCTCCCATTCCTGATCAGTTACTTGTTGATTGGTTTACAAAGTCTTTACTGCCACCCATTGCTAGAGATGTTGCCATGGGAGGCACTGTTACATAGGAGAATTCTATTAGCCACGCTTAGTACCTAGACTTGGTCTATTCCCAGTCAGACACTTCGTATGATTTGATTCCCCATGCTCCTTGACCCACAACTGATCCATCAAGACCCGCAACTGAACCACCTGCCAATGGCATACTTGGTTCAGTTCAAACACAAACGACAAAAAAATATTCTAAGAAGAAAAATCAAACTGCCACACCAACAAGTCCACCTTCCAAAAATGCACCCTCTCTGATTGCTTCCGCTGAAGTAAATGCGGTCCAATCCGCTGAATCTTTAGGTGGAAATAAAAAAGGAAAGAATAAATTGAAAAAACCTGATAATCAATAGGAAGGTAATAAACAACAAAATCCTGATGCAGATTCAAAAGGCAAGAGAAAGGTAAAATATCCTTGTTTAATCTGTGGGGGTGATCATTTCACCAAGGAATGTCCTCGTCGTGAGGAAGTTAATAAGTTTTTGAAAATTTCACCCACCCCAACAATTCTCAAAGACCATTTCCCTTCCCAACAGAAATTGATTGATCATCAATCCTTGCATGGGTCCTCTTCATCCACTGATGAAGTTAGAATGATGTCTAGTGAAACAATTCACTTGAACAAAAGATCACATATTTATGACCCTCCTCTAGAAAAGAAATCTGATGAACTTCCACTCGAAAAACCCTCATCTTCCAGACCTCCTCCTAGTAATGGTCTTCATATTGAAAAACCTATGCCGAAAGCAATTTTTTGCCCACCCAAGGGTACTCTTCGTAAGTCCTATTATCAATCCTAACGCTCATGCGGGCCAATATTACAACATTGTAGAATATTTGGCCCAAGCACCATGCACTATGTCAGCCTTAAAGGTACTCCAAACTTGCCCAACCCAGCGAAAATTTTTTCTCACTGCACCTGGTGCTATGGATCCTGAGAACATCAACATCATCACTTTTAAACTGGATGATTTTAAGACTAGACTCTCACATCAATTAGCTTTCCAAATATCCACCAAAATTGTTGGAAAGGCCATCCATCATACCGTTTTGGACGAGGGAGCCTCCACTTCATTCATGCCTCTATCTTGTTGGAGAGAGGTTGGTTCATTTGAATTCAATCGTTCACTTACTACTCTCAAGGATTTTTATGGTCGCCACTTCCAACCATATGGATTACTGCATGCTACCCAGATTGAACTGGGGGGGGAATCAGTCTCCATTCACAATGAAGTCATCTACGCTCCTTTGGAATATAACCTACTCCTAGGTCACAACTGGTTTTATGCTATGAAAGATGTAGCATCGACCATTTTTTCGCTCGTCCAGTTCCCATTCCTTCCCATTCCAAGGAAGGATTGTCACTATAGACAAGTTAGATTTCATCACACCTAGTGCTATTACCAATGATGCAAACAGCGTCCCTCTTCTAAATACCCCACAGTATCAAGACATAGGAGTGGGTCTTATCAAATATTCTTCACTCATGGGAGTCTTTCCATTATCAAATCCTTCTCCTACTTCACAAACTGCATCCATCAATATGATTTCTAACACTTTCATAGACAAAGGAAAATCGATTGCTGATGAATCAGCATCCCTTACCCCTTTTCAAGAAGTTTACAATGCCATCCAATACACTAGTGAACCTACCATCAATGACCATTTGTTGGTGGCCGAATATTGTTATCACCTACCATATTGGCTAGAAACCCCCCCCATCTCTAGATTATCTATCACATACACTTCCTATGGACGAATCCATTATGGAAGTTATGTCACTAGACGATATGCCATGGAAATATCATCATCATCAATCTTCTTTCCTTCCCCCATGCCATGTGGTAGAAGAGCACTTTTCACTCACGGTTTCATCTAATGTAGCCATGGACCCTCAGTCTTTGATTCTTACTCGTAAGGTCGAGTCTAAGGAAAATCTATGCAATATTACTAAAAGTATGCCCGTGGACATATCAATGAAACCAGGTATTTTAGAGAACATTTATACTAGCCAGAACTATTTTCCTTCTGAGGTTCAATCATATACAACCTTATTTAAGGAATTTCGAGATGTTTTCACTTGGACATATGAAGAAATGCCAAGGATTGATCCCTCCATCATTGTCCATGAAATCAAAACATACCCCGATGCCAAACCTGTCTGCCAGAAATTATGCCAGGTTCATCCACAAAGAGATATGTCCATTGAGGAAGAAGTTGAAAAACTTCTCAAGGCTAGCTTTATTTACCCCGTGCCTTTAATTGAATGGGTGTCCAACATAGTTCCCATCAACAAAAGTAGGGAACTATTAGGGTTTGTATCGACTTTAGGGACTTGAATCGGGCTTGTCCAAAGGACAATTTCCCCACTCCATATATCGATCAAATAATCAATAACTGTGCTAGAAGCGTCATCTTTTCATTTATGGATGGATTTTATAGCTATAATCATATCTAGATTCTCCCATCAGACCAACACAACACGACCTTTATTTTCCCTTGGGTAACTTTTTCCTACCGAAAATGACCTTTTGGCCTAAAAAAAGTTGGTGCGACATTCCAACGCGCCATGTCGTATGTTGTTCATGATATAAAACATGTCGTGGAACCTTATCTCGACAACCTGGGATATCCATGTTGATCATCTAAGAGCCATTTTTCTTAGATGTCGTCATTTCAATATTCGTTTAAACCCCCACAAATGTGTTTTCTGTGTTGAAACTGGTAGATTTATTGGTTTCATCGTGTCTAAATATGGCATCCGTATCGATCCTTGGAAGATTGAAGTTATCCTGGCCCTACCTGCCCCTACAAATATAACAGAACTCCAAATTTTGCAAGGGAAGGAAAACTTTCTACGTCATTGTGTCTGCAATTACGCAGAGAGGACACATGGTTTCATGAGGTTGCTTAAAAAGGATACACCTTTTGTCTGGGACGATTTCGTGCAGCGTGAATTTGATAATCTCAAACATGCACTTACCCATGCACCTGTGTTACAGCCACCTGATTACACTAAGGAATATTCCTTGTACGTGGCTACATCCTTATCTACTATAGGCATGGTCCTTGTTCAAACAGATGAAAACGACCAAGAACTTGTGATCTACTACGCCGATAAGAGTCTTCTAGACTTCGAAATTTGATATTCACATGTGGAGAAACTCGCTTTGGCCATGGTAATCATGGTCTAGAAGTTTCGTCACTATATATTGCTCTGCACTACTACTATTTATGCTAACTCTAACCCCATGTAATACGTTTTAACATGCCAGGTACTTGGGGGCAAATACTCGCGATGGATCGTTATTCTCCAGGAATTTGAGTTAGAGTTCGCTAAAAGTACTTCCAAGAAGTCCCTTGTTTTTGTTGAGCTTAAATGTGACCTTCCCTGTACTATAGAGAATACATAGCCCATCAATTCATTACCTGATGAATCATTGTTTCTCATTAGTACGACCGATCCATGGTATGGAGACATCATTTTGTATCGACTCTAGACTCCATGATTTCAACCTGCCACTACTCACGATGAACGTCGTCGTATCCGCCATCAGGATAAAAACTATCTCATTTTTAATGATACTGTATATCACCATGGTATTGATTCTATATTGCAACGTTGTCTTACACATGAGGAAGCTAAAATCGTCCTGAATGATTGCCACGCTAGAGCTTGTGGCAGTCATCTCTCTCGGCTGGCTAATGCCCAAAGGATTTTGCGCGCAGGGTATTTCTGGACATCATTCTTCAAAGATTGCATTGAAATGGTCAATAAATTCCCGCCATGTCAAATTTTTACTACCAAAAAGTGCACCCATCCAGCTTCGCTTCATCTCGTTGTAGCAGTTGGCCCTTTTGCAAAATGGGGCATCGACTTCGTGCATTGTAGACCTACCTCAGCTAGGGGGCATGGCTACATTATTGTGGTTGTGGATTATTTCACAAAATGGGATGAGTCTATGCCCACATATGCCAAAGACGGGAAAACAACTACTCTGTTCTTATTTAACCATATCATCGCTAGGTTTGGGATTCCTAGGGCCATTGTGACCGACCATGGGTCACACTTTCAGAACAAAATGATGGCAAAACTTAGTGCAAAGTTAGGGTTTAGTCATGAAAACTATATGCCCTACTACCCTTAGGCCAATGTCCAGGTTGAAGCTACTAACAAATTACCAAAGACCATGCTTCAACGTATGGTAGGGCATGCCAAATCAAACTGACACTTGCAACTATTTTTTGTACTTTGGGCCTATAGGACCACTGTGAAGACTTCCATCGGTTTCACTCCTTTTCAATTGGTATATGGGTTGGAAGCAACTCTCCCGATAGAATGCGAGATCCCTTCTTTGAAACTCGTTGTAGAACTTTTTCCCAACACCACGATAGAAGAAGAATGTTTTCTGTATCTGAATAAACTTTATGAAACTCACTATGATGTTGCCTTAGCAAATGAGGCACAAAAATGGCGGATGAAATCCCAATATGACAGAACCATTCAACCCTGCTCTTTCGATGAAGGAGATATGGTCTTGACTTATGACCAGAAGCACGATAAGCTGGGAGAAGGGAAATTTGAATCCATGTGGCATGGGCCCTACATTATTAGTCATGTGTTAGAAAAGGGTGCATATGAGTTAGTAGACTATGATGGGATTCCCCTGCGTGAGCCACGCAACGGGCTCTACCTGAAAAGATACTATTCCTAGGCCATCTAGCATAGGCTCTTTGTATATACTATTTATAGATTGCTATGTGTTTCATTTTGAAAAGTGTGGTTGCTTGTGTTATTCGAGATGTGTTTTTCAAACCCTACTTATGTATGTCTTATTTCTAAATGGATAGATGACTAGTTTTACCAGTTTTGTCGACGGTGCTAATCGTTGCACATTGAACCTTGCAGCAACAACTTTGGTAATGTACTCTCCTACGGGTGATCTGGTGAGTTCAGGGGGTGTTTTCTTAGATCCCTCTACCAACAATCTAGCTGAATATCACGCAGTGATTGAGTTGTTGACGAAATCCCTAGCTAGTGATGTAAGGGAGATTAGGGTTTACCTAGACTCTGAATTAGTTTTTTGACAGCTTAATCGTGTCTACACCGTCCAAAATCCTCTACTCCTTCATCCGTTCCGAAGGGTTAGACTTCTAGAGAGGTCGTTTGAGCAAGTTACATATCAACACATTCTGATACATTTGAATGTTGTGGGAGATTACCTAGCTAATTATGTTTTAGACTGATATACTGCTCATAATTAAAAGGTCCATTTGTAACATAATAACATACATGTAAATTCATAAGTAGGTGAGCATTTCACACATCACATTTTATGCACATACAACTGTAAATAGAAAATGGATCGTATATATATATATATATATAACTGAGATACAAAATTGGGCTTAAGCATCAAGATTTCAATGCCCTCGAGGTTCAGGACTGTCATAAGTTTAAAATACACATATACATAGGGCAAAATCTGAAGCTTCAAAGCTTTCAATGTACATATACAAAAAGTGGAGAATCTCTATAAACTAGTCATCATCCTGGCAGTGCTCATGATAATATATAATGGCCTGGGCCACTCTGTGTAGTAGCTTGGAAAACCATCTAGAGACTCATGTGGTATGGCACTGGTAACCTTGGGGTAGGTCATCGGTAGTCACATCAGGAATCCCTACAATCAAACATTGTAGGTTCTCCTCCAAATATCCAATCTCCTCATCTACCTTGGAGTAATAAGATACCATATCCTTGGTTCTTTCCTACCTCGAAATAGGTGACATACCAGCTGGACATACTGGTCCAATATCTGCACAAAACCATTCTTACTTATATCAATGTTATAAAATAAAAATAAAATAAACTTGAAAAATTAAAAAAGCAATGTGTAGTGTCTTTCTTACCTCAATCGTCCCCCTCCTCCCCTTCAAAAAGTGCGAGCTCTGGATTATCCCGGAATTCTACCCCCTCATAGGCATAATCATCTATCATGAGTAGTTGGCCCCGTAACCAGCAGAAAAAGACTGCTCCATAGACAAATTTAGGTCCTCCGCCACCATGGCGGGCCGTAACATAAATCATCTGAGCATCCTAGGATCATCAAGCTCAAGTCTACTCACATTCACTTGAGGCCTCGTGTGGGGAACCCCCTGCAAAATGAAAGATACCACCATGGCTCGATAGTCAAACTGCTTAAGCATCCCTCGCTTGCACTTGTTCAGTTGCTCCTTCAGACTTACCAGCATTCCTTCACACTAGTTGAATACTGTGGGCTCCATGCACTCCAGGGCATACAACATGTGTGACCTAGTAGTCAGGTGAGCGGACCTAGTCCCGACCACCTTCCCAATAGTATGAACCACCGTCCTTAAGGGACAATCCACTATCTACTGGATGCGTAATTTCCCAAATTGGGAATGTGTGCCCAGTGCACAATACTACTACTGGATGCGTAATTTCCTCACCCGCCGGATAAGACTATTGGTCTCCCTCTATGGGACAAACCATTCAAGAAGTAGATATCCTCAATGTCTATGGTCAAGGCATGGGTCCCAACCACAAAGTGTTGCTGCTCGGGATCCCACGTATCTATAATTTACTCCAATAGAATGATATATGCATTCATTCCTGGTACTCTAAAATATTTCAACAACCCACAGTTTAGTAAGGCCTCTATGGTAGCTGGATCACTAACGGCTTGGAATTCTTCCATCTCATGCTCCTGTTCTTTCCAAATGACCATGATGAAAAAACTGTATTACACCTGCAAGACACAAAAAAACTTTTATTAGAAATCACATTGTGGCCAAAAGGGAAGCATTAAATGATGTTTTAAATAGCATAGAAGGAAAAAATCAATTTTTTATACGGATAAGGTTTATTTTTTGCAACATTTAGGGTCTGTGACACCTCTTTACTTCATGGACAGAGCGCGTACGGCGCATCTGCCTCTACATACACAGAGCTTCGGTGGCCATCACCTCTGTCAGTTGTGGACAGAGCGCCTACGACACATCTGTCCCAGCACGACAGAGCGTTATTGTGCTCACGGCCAGAAAAAGAAAGAGTTGTTGCAACCTGCATTTCGAACCATCAAAATGTTCATAAACCCCATCTTTCCAGTCAAAATCCCCTTTGCACTAAGTTAGGACTTTCTATCTTCATTTAAAACTAATAGAAATCATTATGGGCATGAAATGGAAATGGTTGGAATACCTACCTCTTCTAAGAAGATTGAGAAACAATGACGGAAACACTTGGAAATCACCGAAGGAAGCTCCTCTTATTCCACTCCAACTCCTACACTCTCCAAATGGTAAATAAAAATGGTAAAACCTTTTACTATTCCTCTCTATTATAGTAATTTTGGATCCTTTTTCTACTTCATTGTAATTTAATTATTTTTGGAATCCAAAATTATTTTATAAAACTGGGTTTTTACTATTTGTTTCATATAGTTCTAATAGAGTTGGATTTTAACGTGTTTTTGAGCTTTCAGGTCAAAGTTTGGTTCATGGCTATGAAACAAGCTCTTTTATTCTTTTTCAAGCTTAGAGTGAAAATGAAAAAGTATCGAGCATTTTTGTACACTTTTCACATGCTCGTCAAAACATCAGTAAAAGAGTGTCGAGTCTACTTTTTCGCTTTTTCAGACTCGTTAAAAGTGGATTATGAAAAAGAAAAACTGCTATGGAGTTATATTTAAGCTCTTTTCAGTCTCCCTAAAAACACAAAAATATTTCCAAGTGAGCTTGTTACATTCACGCTTGTAAACGTATCAGAACAGTTGACTAATCGGTAGTAGTTTATCGCTTTTTCGGACTGATTAGGCCTATCTACGAAAAAGGAACCCTCCTAGAGTCTCCTTATGTCTTTGTTCAGACTCTCTAAACATGAACGATACTGAGTTCAATTTCATCGGACTCATAAAATCAAACGATGGAAGACCCTATCTGGGAACGAACCCCTCATTTCTTAGGTTTGTAAAACATGTGAGAATGGACTCATCGCTTGATGAGCTACAACGAGTGTTTGTTACCCTCTTTGGACTTGTAAAAATGAAAAGAGGCACTCATCTTCCAAGATGGGAAAATTAAAGGAAAGGGGAATGTTTTTCATTTGTATTTATGTCAGTCTACAGTCCACTTTTGAACATGGCACCTGTCTGCATTTACATATCTAAATAGTTGGGTATTCATCTTATCTCTAATTCGATCCAATTTTGTGAGTCACCTAACTCCTTTGAGTCAATTCAAAGAATGATCCATCATATTCCTTGCATTACACCTAGTTCTAGTATCGTCAAGTAAATGCTTCCAAGTCACTTGTCATGCTGCAAATTGTTCAAAGGATGTCCCTCCCATAAAATAACTCATTAGTAACTTTACCTATCCATAAAGTCATTCATGTCTAAGTCAATTTCATCACTTCAAATCAACTTTTGTTCCTTGTTTCGTGTCACTGATGTGGGAATCATCATGGCCCTCCTATGACAAGTTTGTTCATGTTGACTTCAGCTCATCATCCGGGAATTAGACTTAAAAACCTAGTCAAGTAACTTGAAGCTTGCATGCCTCAATGACAGGCTTCCTCACTTTTAACAATAGGTTTTCATCACTAACCTCTAATTGAAATATTCTACCAAGTGTTCGACTTCAAAACACCTATTCACACTTGGGAGAGTGTACTGAGGTACCTTGGGGATCATTGACATCAATGGTGATTTCCCTTGCACTTGCTAACAATTTTCATCAATGACTGGTAATCAAGTGGTTTCTTCCATGTTTGACATCAAGACATGTATTCACATGGTTAGAATCATATCAGTTGAGGATTGGAATAAAGACCCTTAGTGGTTAGGCTTCGTCATTATGGTTTCCTATACTCAGGTTGCGTTTGAAGATTAGTCAGAGTCCTGACACAGATCCACATTGTATGTTCTGGTGGTTGTGTTCAGTATTTGAGGATAGATAAAATGGATCTACTTTGTATGTTCCATAGCCATGTTCTACCTCCTACATCATTTGTTTATGGATCTACAATGTATCATTGGTAGCCATGACATGGTTATCATCATAGATCTGCAGTGTATTGGTCCGCAGCTATGATTGAGTTGGGTAAGTCAGTTATTGGTTCTATGTCAGTTATGAGCTCATATCTTATTGTCTCTATACTAGATGGATATCTTGCAAACTATTTCACCTATCACTTCCCTCTAACTTCATACTTTTGGGGGCATTCTGTTGCACCTGGAAATTCCACATTGCATGTTATCCTTTCAATGAACTTGACCTAAGACACCTTGGTTATATTTTTTCCATATTTTGGAAGGGCAACGCCTTTTTCCTATTTGCACAGAGCCCCGACGGTGCTTTCCACAGTGGAGCAAGGAGTGTTGATCCGACTTTCTTTGACAACAAATTAGGTCAGAGCCTTTACCCCTTTTGTTAGGTTCACCGATAGACCAAAAAGGGGAAAAAGAAGTTTCTGAAAGCTTCCTTGCAAAAGCCTCCATGGAGTCAGTTCCTACTTGCTTGGGAGAGGTGGAAATCGCCTCCCTCACCTGTTGGGATCACATGTTATCCATTCCCCAAGTCAATATCATGTGTTTTGGGCCTATAAGTGAAGCCTTTATGATGTGAGTGGGGGAGGCCAAAATAAAGTATCCTTATGTTGTTGGATTGAAGTATGAGTTAGAGGAAAGATAGAGTTTTCTTGTATGTGAAGAGATTCTCATAGTTGTAGAGGATTGTAGATGTTCTTATAGTGGATAAATCCATTAACATCAAGGATTGGTTGTACTTTACTTTCTTTCAGCATTAATACAAAATTGTTCCCCTTTCCTATATTTAATGTGTTATTAATTTCAGTTGAATATTATCAGATTCCTTGATCATTGGTATAGGTAATTAGTTTATCATGATACTCCCACTTTGTGTTTTTGTCTCTTGATTTGTTTTGCAAGTGTCAAACATTGTAAGAACTTTGTGGAACAAGGACAATGAGACTTAGGTCTGAGGTATAGTTTTGTTTCATGTCGTTTAATTAATTACTTAAGGAAAGAATATACTGTTGTGCTCTTTTTTTCTACACTTGTGTTTTGTGGGGTAGAGGAACAAACGATGTCTGCACTGATTGCATAATTCCTAATAACACTAGTTGATATTCTTCAAAATGGTATTGGGTTTTTCCCAAGATTTTCATCATTTCCCTTTTGATCAATGGTGCAATCTGCTAACTTTATTCTCCATACTTTATTAAGCTTATGGTTGTTCATGCATTCTATTGAACTTGCTTTTTTCTACAAACTTTAATTTGCTCGTGCATCCTGCAATGTTTTGTGAAATGACCATAATGATAGCAATTGTAACACTGAACATAAAATGTACTTTGATTTATTTATGAAGTGTTTATGACATGAGATATGCAATGAATGACTTTGTGACCATAGTTGATACACTTGTAGCAGTGACCATGGAACCTTATAGGATATCTCTAAGAAGTAACTTCTCTTGATTCTTGTTGATCATGGGAACTTCTGAGAATACATGTATTATTGTTAGCCTTTTCTTATTTTACTATAGAGATTTTACTTTCTTTAATGTTCTTCTCGATATTTGAATTTGTCTTTAACTAAGTAGTTATTTTTTCCATATCTTCCTTTAGAGGGAGGATCTTCAATTCTTTCTTTTGACACATTTCTATCTTTTCTTGGAGTTGTCTTGTTAGATATTCCTCTACCTGTTTATTCAGATCCAAGATATCGTATTCGATCTGTCCTTTTGAATTTTGATCATTCTCATGGGATTTTTGTAGTTGACCTTTTAGTACATGATTCTCCTTTCTGAGTTCTAAGAGTTCCTTTTCAAATTCAAATTTTATCAGGCATACCTTTCGTAAATCTACCTTCAAGGATTTGATTTCAAGTTCTTGTTTTCTTCTTAACTTATCTTCCAATATTTATTTAGTCTTGTAGGTACTTATCTCACTGTATTTGTATTGTATCTTGCATATCAATTCTTTCTCCTTATATTATAGCAGTCTCTTGAGCTTGACAATTTCTTCCGATTGCTTATTAATTTCTGTAGCCGACTTCTCAAGTTTATCTTTCAAAGAGTTGGATATGGATTCTTGGATTTTGGTAGCTTCTTCAACTTGGAGTTTTAGATTAATTATGGTACATGTGACCTTCTCAATTTCTTCTTGATTCATCTTCTCATCTTTGTCCAACTGCTCTTGCAATACCTGGTTATGTTCACAAATATTTTTCATGTTTTGTGAAACATTAGTAATTTCATTTCCCATCATAGTATTTGCTAAGTTTCTATCATTATTCAGAGAGAAAGGATTTTCATCATAATCTGAAGTATTTCATTCTAAAAAATAGATCTTATATTCTATCCCTGATAAACGTATATCTTTAAAAGAATTACAAACAGAGTGTTCGGGGGACTTACCTTCATACTTACCTAGATCTTGTACTTACCTTTTCTTGGGAATGTCTTCTGCTTTTTGTTCTTCATATGAGTTTAGGTGATGTATTTTGAACAACAATTCTTCAACTGAGTTTCACTTTCCTATTTTCTCCTTTTGGACATTTGTTAGATCTTCGATAATTAATTCCATAACCTTTGCTTCTTGTTCTTCATTGGAGTAGAGTTGTTCTAATCTAAGCCATAGTTCCTTAGCTGAGTTTCACTTCCCTAACTTCTTCTTTTGGATCTCTGTTAGGACTTCAAGGATGGATTCCATAGCCATAGAATTAGTTTTCTTGGCTTCCTTCTGAGCTATTGTTTTCACTTTATTTGAAAGAGTATATCCAGTAAGAACTGATTTCCATATACCAATTGCTTCGATCTCAAGATAAAACTGCATTCTTCTTTTCCAGATGTGGTAATTCGTTCCATGAAAAAATGGTACTCCATTCACTAAGAACCCCATGGTGTGTCAAGGATCTACTTAAAGATGGTAATGCTTTCTTGTGAAGATACGCTCTGATACCAATTGTTGGACACACCAGCTACACTGAGAGGGGGGGTGAATCAATGTGCACAACTTTTATTATTTTTTCAATTTTAATAATCACCAGCTTATTGAATATTATGCATTATCACATTATCATTATATCATCATCGAAATTATTATAATCATCGCATAAGAAGCATAGCATGATACACAATACACCATATTTTACGTGGAAACCCAACTCCTAGGGGAAAAACCACAAATTCCTTATAATAGTAGTTTTCCAGCAACAACTAGAAGGAAGAAACAACCCCATTATTACAATGAATTCAATTCTGCAGCTACAACTGGAAGGAGGATACAACCCCCTGATTAATAGGCTACAACCTAAAAAAAAAATCCAACTCCCTAGTTCTCCTGCTACAACGGGAAAGAGGCTACAACCCCCTTTCCTTTCCCCATCCTACCACCCTAATACAAAGATAGAAATTATTGAACCACGACCACACTGATCCTGCAAACCTGCTAATAAACACATGTACTACACTACATAATCTATACCACACTGCACAACCAATGCCACTACCAACCACTGCTCATCATCTAATCACTACTCATTGACTAATCAATGTCCCCTATATCACACTACTCATCTACCTATCCAATCAATCTGTTACTCACATCATCTAAATTAGTCAATATGATTCTAACCAACTGCACACCAAACTCAGTCCACTTGAGTCAAACAACCTGCTCAACCTCAACCAAATAACCTCAACAAAGAAGATAAAATACTTAACCAACTATGTCAAAATTAGTTAATCTCATAAACTCTTAGATACAAAAGGATTTTTCACTCCATTCAAATCAAGTCAACAAATCAAACAAATATCAAACAAATAGTCACTTACAATACTGTCAAAGGTTTTCATTAACAGTTAATAACAATCCAGCTCCACTTAGGTCAAATACACAATGATCAACACTTTTTAAACTAGTTTTCAAAGAAAACACTTAGGTTGACCAAATAAATCACTCACAATATCTATTACTTACATGCCAACTTCTCATTCTATACTACACGATACAATAGTCAAGATAAACACTAAAGTCTATGCCAACAATATCCAAGATAATCATCAAGATTTCTATCAAGATCACATCAAGATATATTCCAAGATAACCATCACCATAGCCTCCATAAAATATTCAATGAATTCAAATATATATACCAATATATAGGTTTGCATACTAAAGATAAAAGATGAACTATATCCATGAGAGACATGAGTCATCACAAGAGAAACCCAGAAGCATGAACCATAACTTTTTGAAGATCACAAAATGAAGAAATAATAGAAAATACAAACAAAACTCTAGATTGTGTTATAACATATCCCTCATAAAAATATTTCCAACGATCTAATAATTTTGTATGAGAATGCTATGCCAATTTTAGGGAAGATGCCCAAAAATTTCCCCCCACAAATTTTCGCACTTTTCTCCAAGAGTTGTGAAATACTAAAGAGAGACTTGATTGATGAACAAATGAAATGTTTGATATTTTGTTTATATAGGTTATGGAGGAAAGTTAGTACCTCAAAATAGGTTGACATGCAATTCAAAATTATAAATAATTAAATTCCCTTTTGTTTGGTCGGCTGACCCAAATTCATATCTATTCAACCATAAGGAGTTAGAACATGATCCACATATCAACGAAAATATCTTGACGAGGACTATCTCCCTATGATGGGTTTATTTGAAAACTCTTGGTATAATACCCTTAAACTATTCAATTTGTTCAGGACTTCAAAGATTCCACGCATAAAGGTGCCAAAGACCATGTTACCTTATGCATAATTTCCAAGGTCAAAGGATTCAATGGACATCATCAAAGGCATGAAGGATTCAATGGTATTCAAATCCATAGACTTCACATCAACAAGGAAGAAGGATCCACCATATACACATTATATCACGGGTATCAAGGAACCCAACACCACCAATCAAGTGGGAACAAAGACTTTTTCAAGAATATCATCATCATATTCAAGGTCTCTATATCATTAAAAACATATCCAATGGTTCCACTATATATATTCATTACCATAAGAGTACCAAAACCATAAAAGAGGGGTACAAATACCTCACCACTAGTTTGCAACACCTTATGGGATTCTTATGCATGATCACAAGGCTACAACATGCCAATGACCATATAGCATCCAAGGGCCATCAAACCACCATATGTGTGGGTTCAAGACCCAAAATTCCAAGGAAACCAAGGATCCCATAAGAATGGGTTCCAACATACCACCATAATTGTGGGTTTCAAGACCCAAGTCTCCACATGCAATAGGATCAATATCTAAGCATGTGGACTCAAGGACCCCACAAGAACTCAACAACCTCAATACCATCCAATACAAGCAATGGGCTCCGACATCAACACATAAAGGGACTTACACACATGATCCATATAATCCATCCAACAACCAATCAAGAGACCAAAATAAGTACAAGCATGACAAGCAACACACAGACCAATAACCAAATATCAACCAGGCATAAGGAACTCAACAATAGACTCAAATGGGACCATGATACAACTTAGGGGCACTTGAACAAGTCAATGGGTAATCGAGGATTTTTGCATTGTTCCAAGGAATCCAAGGGCTTCAAGCTTGGGCTTGGACAAGGTCAAAAGGGCTCCTTTGACATAGACAACCACAAACTAAACACTAACCCTCATGGCCCCCACAAGGGGCATCAATGACTCAACAGTTGGAATTAATGACCAGATATCGTTGGCATCAATGACAACTTAATCAATAGTTAAAACCCTACATTATGAACAAATCCCATTTTGGTGTCATCGATGCCACGAATATGGTCATGTGTTTAGGGATTGTCCCATGAATAGTACAAAGATAAGTCTGGGTAAGGAAGAGGACAAGATGGACCAAGGTTTCACCAGGGTTTCATCAAGGAAAAGAGGCAGATGGAAGCATGAGAACCAGGAGGCGAACAAGAAGATAACATTTTCAAACAAATTCAAGATCTTGGATGGTGTCTAGGTAAAAACCTTAGAAAAACAACCAGTGGGAAAACAGGAAATCCATTCATCCTTGCGCCTAACTTATGGAGGAAGAGGCCACATAAGAGATACATCAAGAGGTAGGGGAACGAAACACAAGAGAGGAAGTAGAGGATATGGATATTAGATATCTATATCTAGAAGGGATTGAGAAGGTGTGTGTGGATAAAGGGAAAGGTTACATTCCACAAGAACAAGTGATCCTATTAAAAGAAGACATCCTTAAAGCTTGGGTCGCACACTAGTTTGGGAGTATCTCAGGAACCCACAAGGAAACAAAACAGAAGTTTGGAGAACCGAGAAAGAAGATGGGCAGGAAATCAAACAGACATAGAGTAGCACAAGCAGACAAATCTTTGGCAGAGTCAGGACAATACCCTACCATTAAGGATTCTCTAGGTCTATAAGTTTCTTAATGAATTTTTTTCATGGAACATTAGGGGCCTAAACAACCCACAAAACATTAGGATCTTAAGTAAGAAGATTAAGAAAACAAACCCGGCTATTGTTTTCTTACAATAAACTAAGTGCTCGACAACTCAGATCCAGGATTTGAGTAAGAAAATCTGGAAGGGGAGTGAAGGGATAGCGATTGATGCGAGAGGTTATGTGGGAGGATTGGGAATCCTATGGGACCACACTAAGGTGAACCTTATGGGTTTCCAAGGCAACCGAAGCTCCCACTCTGCAGACTTCAAGGTTGTAGGGTTTTCAATTGAAGGGATGATCACGAATGTTTATGGACCTCACAATGCTAGAGAAAAGAGGGATTTCATCAAGTCTCTTCGAATACTTAGGGATAGGAGGTTCGTTGATCACTGGGTTTTGGGAGGGGATTTCAATCTCATTATCTCCCTCGAGGAGAAGAAGGGTGGATGGCAATTTCTTGAGGAAGAAAGTGAGATCTTCAAAGACGCCATAGAGGAATTAGGAATGGTAGACATCATTATTGGAGAGGGAGGGTTCACATGGAACAACAAAAGGATTGGGGACAGACACATTGCATCCATACTTGATATATTCTTGGTATCTAAATCTATATTGGATCTAGAAAGCGAACTTCGCTCAGCAACGCTCCCCAGAATGGGGTCGAATGATTGGCCAATTGAATTAATGTGGAGTGGGCTGGGCTCCCAATTCAAAAATCCCTTCAAGTTTAAACAATTATGGCTGGAGCATCCATATTTTGGTGAGAAAATTAGGACTTAGTGGGAAGAACTGAGTGAAGGAGAGGGCCATATTATATACAAATTCCAACAGAAGCTAAAAATTCTGAAAGATATGATTAAAAAATGGAACAATGAGGAATTTGGTAATATATTCACGGAAAAAGGTTCTTTTAAGCCCGCCTATAGGAGATTCAATCTATTGGGATGAATGAAGGATATGCCCCTGACCTGAAAATAGAAGAAATTAGTCTATGCTCTAAGTTATAATAAAGAGCCAAACAAGAATAAATTCTATGGTGAAAAAAAACTAGGAATTGGGGGCTAAAAGAGGGTGAAAGGAATACAAAATTCTTCCAACATTTGGTCATTCAAAATAGGATGCAAAATAAAATCCTTTCAATAAAAAATGCTAGGGGAGAATGGGTGGAAACCCAGGAGGAAATAGAGAACACTTTAAATATCTATTTCACTAACATTCTAACTGAGTCAAGGCATGATAGGTGTTACCGTAAATACTCACCTTCTCGAACAAAAGTTGTTTCCCTAACTTGAAACACTCGAAGCTAGAACAAAGGAGTCACAAAAATAAAAATCACTTCCCCTAAGATCAAATATATGCTTGGAATGGATTCTTTTACCTATCATACACTGTGATATGATGGCCTCTGGAGTGTTGGATCTCCATAGATTCACCTGCAAGAAATACACAACAAATAACATATAAGATCAAAGTACCAAGTACAATCTATGATCCTATGCTGATGACTAAGGAGTTCAACAATGAAACAAGTGATTCATACACAATATTATTCATGGGAAAGGAACTCTTATTGCATAAATGGAATAAGAGAGATAAATCACAACCAAATCCTTAGTGTTGATAAGTCTCTTCTAAACTAAACCTTGCCTCCAAATATTCAAACTTGCCTACCAAATGCTCCCTCTCCTTGGCTAGATTTGGCCAGAGTTTTGATGATGTAGCATAATATTCCTCCCTTTACCCATGGGGGGTGAGCCAATACTTATATCCATGGGAGGACAGATAAGGTTGAGAATCTCATGGGTGAGATGGAGGGGATATCCTACAAGGATGGATATCGAAGCTAGGTGGTCCAGAAGTGTAGGGATGAGACTGCCACGAAGCCAAGCTTTGAGAAGCCTCTCGAAGCTTCTTTTTTTACCTTTAAAACTCAAGCACCTCTTTTTGTCAAATGAGACCGACCGTTACCCAAATTTCACCACTCATTGTATGAAGGAAAGTGGTGGTGGCACCTTTGGTTTTTTAAGGCAAAAAGGCGTTACACATGAGGGTAATGCACATTGACCACAAGGAAAGTGTGGTGGTGGACAAAGGCATGAAATCACTAATCTTGGCCCACTTTCACCTTCACAACTTGGGGATTCAAGGAAAAATACTAGTATTTTGTTCTCATTATATGATTTGATGAGAAATATGTGTAACCGAATCCCCCCCAAAGCATGAGGCTAGAGGGTTGGGATAGGTGAAGGCTTTGCAAGAACAAGTTATCACTTCGAGGCAAGAGTTCATTGATCGAAGATATTCAACAAACCAACTTATTATGTAGTACATCAACACTTTGACTCATATTCATATGCCTTTCATCATGGTTGCGGACCAATACAACGCAAATCCATGTGAAGTACAAACAAATCATGGCTACTAGAATACAACGTAGATCCATGCAAAGAAGACTCAAACTTGGACATATCTACCAGACATACAACGTAGATCCATGCAAAGAAGACTCAAACTTGGACATATCTACCAGACATACAACGTATATCTATGTTATATATATGAAAATTTGAGCACAACCACGACCATAAAAATGTGGATCCATGCTAGAAATCATACAAATACTCCATCGCAACCTAAGGGAAGCAATGAGCACTTAACAAATACCTAGGGTCTTCGTCTCGTTTTCAACAAAGTATGATTCTATCCATGTGATTACAATGTCTTGACGTTGAACATGGTAGAAACCACTTGATTACCTACCAATTATGAAAACCGTTAACAAGTGCGAAGGAGATCACCATTGATGTCGATGATTCCCAAGGTACACCAGTACAATCCCCCGAATGTGAATATATGTTTTGATGTCAAACATTCGGTTGAATCTTTCGATCAAAGGTTGATGATGTAAAGCTATTGTCAAAAGCGAGAGAATCTATCATTGATGCATATAGAACTCAACGTACTACTTTGTTTCTAAGACTAATTCCTGGATGATGAGTTGAAGTGAACAAGAATAATCTTGTCGAAGAAGGGCCATGATGAATCCCACATCAATAACACGAAACTTGGAACAAAGTTCTGGAATTTTAGTATGACGTAACAATAGGACTGACTCAAAGGTAACTGACACAAAGGTAGTTTTTTACTATAGATAAAAAATTTCAATACAATTTCCCTTTGAACATAGGGCGGCACAACCGAAGACTTGGAAACATTGACTTGATGAGGTAGATACTAGGAAACAATACGATGATTGACGATGAATTCTTTAAAAGACTCAAAGGAGTAATATGACTCATAAAATTGGATCGAATCGAAAGCAAGTTGAATACCCAAGCTGATGAATGAAATGTAGATAAGTGCCATGTTCAAAGGTGACTACAAACTGCCATCATTCAAATGAAAAATGTTTCCCCTCCCTTACTTTTCCCATCATGATTGATGAGTGCCTATTTTTCGTATTTATGAGTTCAAAGAGGGTAAGAAACACTCGTTGTAGCTTATCATGTGATAAGTCCATTCTCATATGTTTTATGAACATGAGAAAGGAGACGTTCATTCCCAAAAGAGGGTCTCTCAGTGTATAATTTAACGAGTCCATTTAAAGTAAACTCGGTATCGTTCATGTTTAGAGAGTCTAAATGAAACGCAAGAAGACTCCAAAGTGTCATTTTTCGTATGCTTTAGTCTCTGAGGCCCAAAAAATTATAAAATAATACCTTAGATAACTCTTCTAGTAAATGACTAGAGTATTAATTTTTCATAACTTAGTCGATTCGAACCGAAAAAGGGGTAAATTATAGTCGAAAAGACGACTCTTCAAGTCCTTTTACGAGCGTGAAGAAGACAAGTTCACTCGGAGATATTTTTACATTTTAGGAGTCTAAAAAGAGCTTAAAGAAGACCCCATTAGGGTTTATTTTCATGCAAATGATTTTAACGAGTCTAAAAAAGAAGTAAAATATGACTCAAAAATTCAGTGCTAGGTTTAACGAGCACGACCAAAGTTTCGAAAACAACGCTTGGGATCTTTTTTCGTTTTGTGCGAGTATGAAAAAGTAAAAAATGAACTCATTCATATCCAAAAAAATCAATTCTCCATACCCTACAAACTTCAAAATGACCATTAGACTCTTAAAAAATTAAAAAAACTATGCTTTAATTGACCATTTCTGGGAAAATATTGATAGAAATAATTAAAATAATAAAAACAAAACCCTAAAAAGTAAATAAAACATAGTAAATAGTGAAAAATACTTAACATTTGTATTTTTTACCACTTGGAGAGCATTTTGAGCCATTTTGGGTGCAAATTTCAAATGAGGGTTGTGGAGTCGTCAATTAACCATTTCCAGAACCGTCAAATCCAGGTAAAACCTAATCTCATTCCTAATCTTTTCAAGGTTTCTTTTTCTCATTTCATGCATATTTTATGGTTTTTGGGGCCTTTCTCCAAGGAAAAAATGCGTTGACCAGGTAACACTTTTTTCTCTTTCGAGAAAGGATGTGCCTAGGCGACACCATACTTTTTCCTACAGAAAAATACGGTGGTGCCACTCTGTCATAATACGGAAAGGGCGGTGCCACAAGTTTCCCTATAATGTTTCAAAAATAGGACAAAACAAAAAGGTAGAAGTATTTCCAATGGATGTAATTGTATTCTAATAATCCATTTTGAATTTTTGGCAGGATATATTCAACAAACATGGTGATTTGGAAGGAAAGAGAGAATGATCTTGATGAAATTAGAGGTGGGAATGTTGGGACTTTGGATTCTCTATGTGGATGCAGGCTATTGAAATTATTCAATGTGCCTAGTATGAGGTCATAGGTGAGGCTGCTAGAGTACATTCTCAGGATGTGGAATCCTTAGAAAAGTATTTCGAGGTGGGGTCTCACGTTCTGAAAGTGGAAGTAGAGGAACTATCACGGTGGGGAGCACCCATTTCATTGACTGGTCCTTGTGGTGGGGAAATTACCACATAGGGTCTTTTTTATCGCTATTGATTTTCGGGCACACAAATGTATAGAAAGAAGATACCCATCAATGCCATCATGGATTTTCCTCTTTGTATAGTATTGTTCACCATGCAACACATCTTGGGGATCCAAAGGGCTCACCAAGAATCTTGTGCACACATGCTCTATGCCTTGGAGGCAATGGCACCCACAGTCTTTAACTGGGTGGAAGCCCTACTTGTTACTTTCAAGGAGCAACTGACCAAGTGTCGGCAGGGAGAGTTAAAACAATCTGGTTATGGCACTATCCTAGTGTCATTTTTCTTCGAGAGAGTACCACATTTGAGGCCACAGGTGGCATTCACTGAGTTGAGGGCAAGATATCCACGCATGTTGAGATGGGTGGAGGTTATGGCCCACCATGGAGGCGGTGGATCCAGGGTCAAGTACATGTATGCATTCTTCTGATGGTTGGATGACCAATTGCTTGTGATCGAGGATTATGCGTATGTTGGTACCTCTTTAGGGGAGATCCATATTTGGCCCTACCAGTAGATGCTCAGTGGGGTGATATCAGTGAGTGAAACACTAATACATTCATGTTTTTATATTTATATTTTATGATTTTTATGTATGTTAAGGAGACCTATATTCTCATGAATATGTGGGATTGGCACGACCTAGGGGTTCATCTCCCATAGACAAGTGAGCAAGGGGCTAGTTTGTACATTGCGGAGATGATGAGATGACAAATATGGACGAGAACCTTGACCAACTCACTCTGTATATCCTGAATGTTAGGATTTATAATCCTCCCTTGTCCAAACTGTCTATTAGATTATATTAGCCTAACTTAGGAGTCATTTAGTTATTATTGGATCCACTAGTACCATTGGGTCCACTTGGCCTAATGGGTCCATATGTACCAATCACTAGAGTGTGGGGAACACCGATAGAGGCTAACTGGAATTGACTGCACTTGCATGCATCAGTTTAGGTGCCTCCTAGGCCAATCCCTACAATTTAGGAGCCACTGGGATTGTCGGCACCAACCTCCTTTAGTTGTTGGTAGTTGGTAACTACTTAAGCTTAGTTATGCTTTAGTTACATGTCCTCTAGTTCAGTTAGCACCTTTCTTACATGGATTCATATGGATAGGTTCCTATTCTCATGTACTTCTCACCTACCACCTTAGTTATACTATTTTAACTTATTATTACTGATTGAGAGACTGAATTAGACAACTGGAGCTTAGCTAGTCAACTCCGATAGTGATTTAGACACTTCTAGTTAGCCATGGAGTCAAATTGATCTGGTAGATTCGAATTCATCTCTCATGATTCGAATTCTCCTTTATGTATTACCATTGTATAATGTTGGGATGTAATGAATTTTATACTATAATTATACTAAGAAATACTTGTCTGTTTCCTGTGAGATTTGTTTTTTTGAGTGTGTATTATTCATTCCTTTTCACTGAATAATAATTAAGAATTCGATTGCACTCATTCCCTAAAGATCCAATGGAAAAATAATTCTTATATGGTATCAGAGCCATCTCAGGCAATCCTCAAGTCTATATACTCTCCATTGTACACTAGAAGCAGATGGGTTTACACAGAAGTCCCGCAAAGATTGCCTTGCTTCCTATGAATTTATTCAGAGTGGTGATGCAGGCGTGACGGAACCTAAGAAAGTGTACTTGTCAAGAGGGAAGGCTTGATTCTAACATAGTGTGAATGGTTTTGGTTTTTTAGTGATTTTTCCATAGGTGCTACGTAGCTTGATTGAAGATATTGTCTGATCAACAGGAGAATTATGGATTCTCAACCTTCTACACCTCGGATCCTAACACCCTTAAATTATGTTAATTGGAGGGAATATATGCAAGTTTACTTACGCAATAAGTGCTTCTTCAGGATAATACTAGGAAGGGAGGCTGAGCCCCATCATCCAGCTAAGAAAACAAGTTTCTGAACCACTTAGATGAATCTTTTGTTTATCTTTGTACTCAGATATCCAGATACCTCATCTTTCACCTTGAAGGTTTGAGGACTCCCAAAGAATATTGGGAGAAGCTTGAAGTCTTGTTTTGCAAGAAAGATGGGATTTTGGGACACATTCTAGAAAACGAGTTGGTAGCCTTGCATACCAACATTTTTGAGACCATATGACAATTCTTTACCAAATTCAAGTCTATTGTACGTCAATGCAGAAAATGCGGAATAGAAATAAAGAAGGAGAATCATGTGCTCTCCATACTCAGCAAACTAGGTACCGAGTATTCTGTATCTGTCTCAATCTTCCATTCTAGAAGAGCTTCCATTCCCAATTGGAAGATTCCCTCACTTGATTCCTTTGTCGAGTCCTTAATACAGGAGCAAGAGAAGTTGGCACATATGGGAGTCATCTAGGCTTCCAAATATCAAGATATCCTAGCGATTGACTCTACCAAAGTGAAAGCTAAAGGGAGACCTAAGGGGAAGGATCCTAAAGCATATGATTCAACTCCTAAAGAGAATCAGAAGAATTCCAAAGGAGCTTCGGGCTCCAAGAAGAAGAAAAAGTTTGAAAAGAACATGTGTCCCTGTTGTATGAGGGGTTTTCATCCAAAAGACTCTTGCATGAAGAATACAGTTGACTAGATTACTACCCTCCTTAAGCATAATAACATTGCTCTTCCACAAAGAGAAAATAAGTCTAATGATGGACCACAACTAGAAGATGATGAAAGGTGCCATGCCTTGAAGGATAACCTTATTCAGTCAACAACATAATTGATTGATTATGGAGCATCCAATCACATGGTTGCATCCAAAGAATCTTTCTCCACCCTCCCACTATCAAAAGGGCCTAATATTCATATAGGAGATGATTCCCAAATTCCAGCATAAGGAAGAGGTTCAGTTAAAGTCCAACATGGTGAATTCAAAAATGTTCTCTGTGTGCCCTCCCTTGCAGCTAATTTGTTGTTTGTTTATTAGATGACCCATACAAGATCTCCCAAGAGAGTTCCATTAGATTCAGATTCAATTGAGATCACAGAAAAAAAATACTGGAAAGATCATAGCGAAAGGTATTGAAAATCATTCTACTAAAGCTTATGATTTCTCACATTTTTTCCTGTCTCGCCTCCTACAGCTTTATTGACTCATGCTAACAACACCAATAATATTTGGCATGAGAGAATTGGGAATCTCAATTTCAAATATATATTTGAAACTCCACAATGATAAAATGGTTGAAGGTTTTCCTCTCATCCAAACTTTTGATGGAGTATGTTCTGTTTGCTTGGTAAGAAATCATCCACATAAGAGGTATGAAGTTGGGAACACACATAGAGCTTCCTATATACTTGATTTGGTACATAGTGATGTGGCAGGACCAATTCCCACAACATCCATTAATGGTTGCAGGTATTTCCTCACTTTTATTGATGATTGTTCTAGGTACTGCTAGATCTACTTTATGAAACAAAAGTCAGAAGTTTTTGAGTTTTTTAAAGTTTTTAAAGCTATGATTGAGAATTGTTTCAGTAAAAATAACAAGTCAATAAGATCTAATAAAGGATAAGAGTACATTAAAAGATATTTCCAACATTATTGTGAAACAAAAGGGATTCGAATGGAACACTCAGTTCCATCCACACCACAACAAAATGGCGTGGCTGAGAGGAAGAACAAATCATTGAAGGAGATGGAAACATGTCTTCTCCATGCCAAGAATATCCCTCCTTCTCTTTGGGCAGAAGCTGTAAACTGTGCTTCATATTTGTAGAACAAAGTGCCTCATGAATCAGTGGTTGGGGCCACTCCATTTGAAGCACTGCATGGACATAAGCCCAATGTCTCTCATTTGAGAGTTTTTGGTTCTAAAGCTTGGGCCAGAATACCCATTGACAAGATGAAGGAATTCCAAGACAAATGTAGCGAATGCATTCTGCTAGGATATGCAGAAGATGAAAAAGCATACAAGTTGATGAAGGTTGCAACTAGGAAATGCTTCATTGAGTGGAGTGTTCAGTTTGAAGAAGATCAGTTGTGTGATGCACCACCATCCAAAGCATAAGAAGGTATAACCACTCTTTCGCTACCTTTTGTTGATGATGATTTGTTACATGTTTCAAATTCAGATGAAGAGGATCAAGTCCATCATGATATTGTTATTGAGGCTGAACCTCATGAGATTCTAGATACATATCCAACACCCATTCCAAACCAATGGCCTAATCCTAGATGGACTCAAAATCTCAATGATGCAGCTGGGGATGGTGCTAGGAATCCAGAAGACAGAAGGAGAACTAGGTCCCAGTATGAGAATGAGCATGTTGCTCTTTCCCTCACAAATTTGCTCCCTACAGAGTGGTGCAACAAAATTCTAGGAAAGTGCTACATGATGATAGTGAATGATCAACCACTTGGCCCACAGAAGAAGAAAATTGATCATTCTCCACCTCTTCCATCCAAAAGAAACACACAGATTCATCAGTCTAGAAGGACATTGAGAGGTTCACATTCACAGCTTTAGGATACTGCTGCATAGTGTTGCAAATTGCAACAGATTTTTGAAAAGTTATTCTTCTGAGGAAGCTTCTTTTATTCTAAAGATAACTTGTATTTTCATGTTTCTTGCTTATTTTGAGGGGGGGTTTTCCCATGAGGGTTTCCCCTATTTCCTTGGTTTATTAAGAAGCATTTTTATCTTTTAGATTGTATATGGGTGACTTTTGGCCTTATTGCCAGGGCCCATAGTTGTCCAAGTTAGGATTCGAGGGGGGGGGGGCGGTGTTAGGATTTATAATCCTCCATTGTTCAAACCATCTATTAAATTATATTATCCTAACTTAGGATTCATTTAGTTATTATTGGGTCCATTATTACCATTGGGTCTACTTGGCCTAATGGGGCCACATGTACCAGTCACTAAAGTGTGCGGAACACCGATAGAGGCTAACTGGAACTAACTGCACTTGCATGCATTAGTTTAGGTGCATCCTAGGCCAATCCCTACATATTAGGAGCCACTGGGACTGCCGACACCAACCTTCTTTAGTTGTTGGAATTTGGTAACTAGTTAAGCTTAGTTATGCTTCAATTACATTCAATTAGATGTCCTCCAGTTCAGTTAGTGCCATTCTTGCATGGCTTCATATGGATAGGCACCTATTCTCACCTACCACCTCAGTTAGACTAGTTTAAGTAATTATTACTGATTGAGAGATTGAATTAGATAACTAGAGCTTAGCTAGTCAGCTCTGATAGTGATTTAGACACTTCTAGTTAGCGATGCAGTCAGATCGATATGGCAGATTCGAATTCATCTCTCATGATTCAAATTCTCCTTTAAGTATTACCATTGTATACTACTGGGATGTAATGAATTTTATACTGTAATTATACTGAGCAATACTTGTCTGTTTCTTGTGAGATTTGTTTTGTTCAGTGTGTATTATTCATTCCTTTTCACTACATAATAATTAAGAATCTAATTGCACTCATTTCCTTAAGATCTAATGGCACAATAATTCTAATACCATGCTTATCAGTATATGACATCCCTAGGAGGTATCAGAGGCATACCACAGGAGTATCGAGTCGTTATGTATGCTTTCTATGTACAGTGGCAAGATCCATCATGTGCTACCATGAGAACCACTAGGGTTCCGTATGATGTACACATTGAAAGCTATCTAGGTTTAGTATT
>LPNX010533141.1:274828-314667 GCA_001517045.1 Pseudotsuga menziesii | reverse complement strand
TATATATATATATATATATACAGAGACTTATCTATTGGTGGTATACCTGTATTTAATTATGGAATTCTATTTACATGAGTTTTATGTCGTTTTACTGCTTATTTACAATGAACCATGTAATTTTAATTATCAATGTCGTGAATGAGAAATATACCAATCTAACATATAATTGGCAAGTGAATATGCAACTGTTTTACAAGATCTCGGAATATGTTGATAAGTAATAGATACAAATGACCTTTCTAACAAACATACCCTTCAAAATAATCGAAGAAGCACCGGGCTTCGAATGACATAAACATGGTTTAAATGAGTAACCACTAACTGAGAGTCCATAAAAACTACCAAATAATCAATATCACCATATCAACAAACTTATCACTCCATTATATTCAGTGATATTATTGGTGGGAAGACCTATACAAACCGCTCGTGAACTAACTTGGTCATTAGCTTGGGAATAAAACACCCAGTGATTGAAGCAAGATTGAGGGTGTGACGACAAACACCATCAACAAAACCATAGAAGGCCATCTGATCTGTAGAATCAAAACATGGGATATGAAACATTTGGACAAGAACTCAAAACCATATTTAAATAACAAAAACCACACTCAAAATCCAACAATGTACATATATACAAGGTACTAATACGAATATATACTAGGCATAGTACCTTTTCAGTTACAACCCATTGCAAGGTTTCCTGAAGGGTATCCCATCATAATCAACAAGATCATAGGCCCTTTTTTCTAAGACATTACTTACGATATAGGGACCGTACCACGTGGATTCAATTTTCCCCTTCCCAAGTTTGTCATGTTTCTGATCATAGGTCAAAACCAGATCTCCTTCATTGAAAACATGAGGCTAAACCGATTTATCATATTGATCTTTGATCTGTTTTTTATGCGACTCATTAGCGAAGGCAGAATCTTGTCGAGTCTCATTAAGGTTCAACATATAAAGAAAGTGTTCTTCCTCGGTAGAAGTATTGGGAAAGAAGCTCAACAGCAAGATTGGGTGATGGAATTTTAAACTCAATAGGTAGGACAACTTCCAGTCCATAAACCAATTGAAAAGGAATAAAACCGATTGTTGTTTTAACTGAAGTTATGTAATCCCAAAGTGCGGATAAAAAATTTAAATTCCAGTTGGATTTATGATCTCCAACCATCCTACGAAGCATAGTCTTCAAGACCTTGTTAATGGCTTCAACCTGTCTATTATCTTGTGGATAGTAAGGGGTTAAATTTTCATGATGAAAACCCAACTTGGTATTCAACTCAGTCATCACCTGATTACAGAAATGAAATCCATGATCAGTTACTATGGCATGCGGAACTCCAAACCTAGCTATGACATGATTAAATAGTAAGAGGGTGACAGTCTTACCATCCTCTGCTTGCAGCAGGTATTATCTACCCTATTGACCAATCAAAATGGGCAATTCCAATGGTGGTTCAACCTAAGAAACATGATCCAACTAAACTAAGGATCTGTGTCAACTTCAGAGAACTCAATAAAGTTACATTAACAAACCCATTTCCAACTCCTTATGCAGATGAAATCTTAAATGAGGCCGCAGAACATGAATGCTACTCATTTACAGATGGATTCTCAGGTTATAATCAAGTACCAATAGCCAAAGAAGATCAAAAAAATACAACATTCGTATGTGAATTTGGCTCATTTGCTTACAGGGTTATGCCTTTCAGACTTAAAAATGCACCTACAGTCTTTTCAAGGATTGTGGTTAAAACATTCTAGGAGTATATTTACAAAACAATAGCAGTATATTTTGACGATTGGACAATATACTCTACACTAAAAGACCATTGTAAATGGCTAAGGCTTATGCTGGAACGATGCAGACAAATCCATCTATCTTTGAACATCAAGAAGTGTATATTTCTGACCCCCATAGGGATATTGTTAGGACACATTGTCTATAAAGAAGGTATTAAAGTCGAATTCGCAAAAATAAAAATCATCCTAGACTTAAAACCTCCGATGAATCCAAAACAAGTTAGGGTACTACTTGGTCATACGGGATATTATAGAAAATTCATAAGACATTATTCAGACATGGCATACCCATTGGAAGAATTGCTAAGAGATGATCAAGAATTTAACTGGACAGAGGAGTGCAACATATCATTTGAAAAACCAATCCTAAGGTTTCCAAACTGGTCAATCAAATTCCATGTTCACATTGATGAATCAGGCCTAGCAATAGGAGCAATCCTAACTCAGCCAGGAGATGATGGAATTGACTATCCTATAGTTTACAGTAGCAGGAAACTAAACAAAGTTGAAAGAAACTATTCGACAACCGAAAGAGAAGCATTAGGAATGGTCTTTGCACTACAAAAATACCGACACTATCTTCTAGCTAATCCATTTATCTTTTACACTGACCATCAAGCACTAAAATACCTCGTAAATAAGCCCCTACACCATGGAAGAATTTGTCGATGGCTACTTCTATTCCAAGAATTTGAATTCGAAGTTGTTGTCAGACCAAGTAAGTTAAATGTCGATCTCGACCATTTGTCCTAAATCGACATAAGAGAGGAACCGATAGGAGTCGAAGACGACTTACCAGATGCACCTTTATTTCGAATAGAAGCAGTCTCGGAAGAGTTAGAGGAAATAGCTCAGTTTTTAGAAAATGGACAAGCACCAGAAGGTATGAGTACCAAGAAGAAACAGATCTTAGCCGTGAAAGTTGCACCTTATAGCCTCATAAATGGATTACTATATAAAATAGGTTTAGATGACATCCTCAGAAGGTGTGTACTGGAACATGAAAGAAATAATATTATGCATGAAGCACATTACGGACCTGCTGGAGGACATTTCCAAGCAGACACAACTGCAAAGAAAATCCAACAATCAGGGTTGTGGTGGCTGACACTTCACAAAAACTGCAAAAATTTTGTAAGCCAATGTGACAGATGTCAACGGCTGGGTCGACCCCTGCCTAGCACAGAAATGCCCCTGATATCAGTAAACCCAAGTTTGACATTTGAAATTTGGGCCATCGACTTCATAGGACCATTTCCTATACCAGCAAAAAGAACAAATGCAAGGTACATAATAACTATAGTCGAATACGTAACCAAATGGGCAGAGGCAGAACCAGTCGACACATGTTCCAGCGAGATAGTTGTTAAGTTTATCTATGAGAATATCATTAACAGATTTGGATGTCCATTAACCCTAATCAGTGGCGAGGGAACACACTTCATCAATAAAACTATTAAAACACTAACAGATCAGTTCCAAATCAACCACCGACGAAGCACAGCTTACCCCCCTCAGTCGAATGGAGCAATTGAAGCATTTAACAAAACATTAACAAAAGGATTAACAAAAATATGTAACACCGACAAAGACGACTGGGATGAAAAGATACCTGCAGTACTATGGGCATACATAACAACATATAAGCGTTCAACCGACCAAACATCGTTCCAACTAGTTTATGGATAGGGAGCAGTAGTTCCTCTACAGTTTTGACAACAGACACCTATTATCGCAGAGATTTTACATGTCGATGTCGAACAAGGAAGAAAGGACCGACTATCGCAACTAAGTAAGCTTGAAGAACACCGACTAATCATGTTACAACATCAGGAAATCCAGAAACAACAACAAAAGGCATGGCACGACTGAAACATCAAAAACAAAAACCTGTCGGTAGGAGACCTTGCCTTACTATACAAGAGTCGGGTAAAAGAAAAACCCAAAAAGCTACATACAGAATGGATGGAACCCTATGTTGTCGAAGAGATACATGCCAACGGATCAGTTCGACTAAGGACGTTACAAAGCATAGTATTTCAGAAACTTGTTAATGGTGCCCGACTAAAGCGGTACAGAAACTAAACCAATTCGATTAAAAAAAACGATCATAACAGTTAAACAAAAGCTATAAAAATATGAAAATCCAAAAACTAAAATAAGATCGAAAAACATAAAATATTATGACAGAAAATCACCACTACGACAACCGACATCACACCCATCGACATAACACCATCGACCGCTCACATAATCGACATCGAAAGTCTCATCCCGCCTTCATGACTACAGACGACAAAATCAAATCACCATTAAAGCAAACTCAAATGTTCATCATGTCTGCCATTAATACACCCATCGACAAAAATGTCGAACGCATCAACTATAAATACTGAACCACCAAAGGATCATTTTCAGCATTCCGAATAGAGAGAGCAACTTAGAACCCAGACAACTGAAAGCCAAGAATACCAAAGCAAAGTCGACCAGCAAACCGACAAGATGGCACCTAAACAAACCAAAGCTGCAGCCAAGGATAAAGAACTATATACCGCAGAGACACCATTAATGAGGAGACTCAAATTCATCAAGAACGCTAAGAAAAATCTTATCAGTTATTTGAGAGTGTGGTGTCGGCGCTACAGGCACAAAGGCAGGATACAAAAGAAGAGCAGAATTGAAGAAACAGTTTGACTGCTGACATAGTAGCACACAGCTTTTGCAGAAGCATACAAGGTACTACGAGATCACATGGAGGAGTCAGTCATTACAGAAGCAGTACTGAGATATTGGCCTGCATATTATGGGCAAGTCTATCAGCAAGTTCGACAAACTCGACAAGAAATCCAAGCGCTCGAGAAGAGAAAAATAACAGAGGAAGAACTCAGAAGCACAATTGAAAATCAAATAGTGCTCGAAATAGCTGAATTGTAGAAGCACGAGCGACAAGCACACCAATGGGTGCAGAAAGCAATTCCAAATCTAGAAAGATTAGACATCATCTGGCCGTAGATGAAATGACTTTTTGAGACAGCAAAAGAAAAGGACCAGTTTATGGGTCCCGACATGGAGAAGATAGCAGAGTTTTCCATTCAAGAAAAGATGTCGATATTATCAAGTCTGACTACATTAATAATCGACATCCAAAAAATACTGCAAAGTTGGACAGCATTTCAACATCAGCTGGCAATGACAGCTGAAGCAATTGTCGAAGTCTGTGTGCAGAAAAGACCAGCCATCAGACTTCACAGCCCATGAAGATCAAGCACAGAAATAACTACCTAAGGACAGTGTTGTGCCACTACCCAACAGCCTTAAAAAACATATTTCATCAAACAAAATTCTATTTTGTTTTGATGAAATGTTTGAATTTCTCATTTCAAATCTAGTGAATCGCCAGCTACTGAAATAGTGACTTTCCATGAGCTACTGAATCAGAGAAATTCCATGGTTTTAAAACCTTTGAGAACTAGGGTTAATGGACAAAATTACTACATTAAAACCATGACTTTGGATGGATTTATCGTTACATCTTAAGAGATAAACTTTAGTTTTTATGCCTTTCACCACAAGTCTTCATTCGAATATTAATCAATGGGTATGTATGGTTGGTTTATTGCAACATTGGACAAGGTCTTAGATTATCAAACGTTGAATATTCCATGCAGAGGTGTCTTATTCAAATCTTGTACTCTAACCTTCGAATCATGCATAGTCCAAGCACAAATATTAAATCCTGACCTTATGTAATATGCTTTATGTCTTAACTTATATTATTGCATGTAGAGGGAGGGGGTTGATACTATGGTTTGTGTCGCGTGCTTCATGTAATATATTCGCCATTTTTCGAAGGATAATATCATTATTCAGTACGGGGTGCGTTAACGTCGAAGGTTCAATCCTAATGGTTGTTTCGATCTATGTCATCACCTCCGAATCCAATCCACCTGCTGCAAGGTTGATATAGTATTATGGCACTTGTACTTAACTCTGTCAATCACATTCACTTGCCAGTACAAGCTCAGCATCGTTGCTCCCTGTGCATTGGACACCTGTGATTCATTTACGGTATGATTGTATGTCGAGTACTCTGAATAAATAATGGTAACATGAGTTCATCTGGAATCTTCACCGTCAGTTCTTTTATCACTTGATTACCACTCTGCGTGGTTATTGTCCCTTCCCAATGCTGAGTTTTTAGCGGTCTTGTATGGTTTTGTTCATGGCGCAATTTGTTTATGGGAACCTTGGGTTCCATTTCTTATGTGTGCTGCTCGGTTTACATCCTAAGTGCTCATTCTCCAGCTCGCTGTCGTGTTTCGATTTGTGGTGTCTTTTCTGTGGGCGGTTTCGTGCATTTGCACAGACAGTCATGGCTCCTATGGTTAGAGTCGAACCCAGCGACATAAAACTCCTCGATTCAAACCCTAAGCTCTTAGCTAAGATTGAAACAGTAGGATGGTTTCCATTTATTCGCAAATTCTAAGATTCGAACCAGGAGGTGACGAGGTTGTTTGCTTTTTCATTGGACGATTCTCGGGTTAAGATAGCTGATCTCCAGTTTAGGGTTGATGAGCGTTCCGTTGCTCTTGCTACTGGTTTGCCGTTGACAGGCGAGCATTGGTTCAAATATGAGAGGATGGAGATCACGGAATGGAGGCAGATGATGAAGAATCTGTGCCAAGATGTTTCTTTTATAACCGGGGTACCAAGGAAATACTTCAAGAAGGAATGGCGACTGGTCCTCGATGTTATCCACTGGTACATGACCTGTGAGGGTCGTTTATCCTCTGCTTACGTATATCACCTTCGATTACTGGTTGTTTTCGTCGGTTTTCCTGTTAATTTTCCTTATTATCTGGTTCAAAGTTTAAACAAGATGTCTTCGGCCATTAAAAGGGGGCCGAAGAACATTAGTCACAGCTTGTTTCATCATGGTTTGGTTAGGATGTTGTTAGAAAGGGAATTGTCTAAGCACAATCGGTCATGGGACGATTTTATCAAACAAAACGGTTTCTTGGCCTTCTGTCACTGTCAATTTGATTGTCCTGAAGAATGTGTCAGGCATCAAGAGCCTAGTCGAGTTTCAATTTCGCCTGTGCGTGAGCTTGTGTCAAAGGGGGGCCGAAGAACATTAGTCACAGCTTGTTTCATCATGGTTTGGTTAGGATGTTGTTAGAAAGGGAATTGTCTAAGCACAATCGGTCATGGGACGATTTTATCAAACAAAACGGTTTCTTGGCCTTCTGTCACTGTCAATTTGATTGTCCTGAAGAATGTGTCAGGCATCAAGAGCCTAGTTGAGTTTCAGTTTCGCCTGTGCGCGAGCCTGTGTCAAACCCTAATGGTTGTATGAACCCCAGTGTTTGTAATGACTATGTTCCCGCTCGTGTGAGTAGTCCCGATACTCCTCTTCCTTCTAAGCGCA
Organism: Pseudotsuga menziesii; assembly: GCA_001517045.1. Classification (NCBI taxonomy): domain Eukaryota; kingdom Viridiplantae; phylum Streptophyta; class Pinopsida; order Pinales; family Pinaceae; genus Pseudotsuga; species Pseudotsuga menziesii. The sequence goes on along the minus strand of LPNX010533141.1, from coordinate 307,430 downwards.
TGAGGAAGTCTTCAAATCTATTGCCGGTTACACCAAAGCGTAATGCTGATAATATCTGCAATCAGGAAGGCAAAAGGCCGAAAGCTAAGGTTATTGGTAGGTTTACAAGAAGCATGGTTGCTAAGGGTAGCATTATTAAACCTTCTGTGAATAAAAACATTGATATTGAAACAGTTGTTCTATATGATGATGAACAAAATTCTGTTTTGCCTGATGATGGTCGTGACATTGAGCATGAGTCTACCCCGAACCCTGCAGATAATAGTCCTCCTGAATCTAATAAGAATCTTCAAGTTGATCCTGTGGTCGATCCTCAGGTTAAGGGTAAGTCTGTAGAAGCAAACCTACCAGGTTCTTATCGAATTGGTGAAATGGTTCACCCGTTATTTGTAAACTGTCTGTTGGATAAGATACATAGGATGGAGGGAGAACTGACAGAGATGGTAACACAGTATGATGTCATTAAAGCCGAGAGCATAAAACTAAAAGAGAAGGTAGATTCAGATGATAAGTGCGTGTTGTGTTTGAAAAAGCATAAGAATAGGTTGATTCGTAGAATCCTGAAATTACAAAGCGAGAATCATAAGAATGAGGAAAAATTGCATGAATTAAATGCTCAGATCACTCTGATGCAATTCAAGGGTCATTCGCAGAATCCAGCAAATGGTGTAAACATTCAGGTGTTTAACGCTCCTGTTCAATTATAATGTTTTGGGCGCACTTACTATTGATTTCAGGTTTTGAAGTTATAATCAAGTGATAATCAAGTTATTTTTTGTTGCAGGTATTGGTGTGTATTGATCTTTGCATTATTTAGTTTATTTTATTTCGCTTTTGTGTGTGTTTTAATTATATCTCTTTTATGTGTAGTATCGCAGGTGATGTTGTTGATGCGTTTCTTTTTTATTTTGGCAATCGCTTATGTTCAGGATGATCCATGGATAGTCGTGGACAGATCGATTGGCTACGCTGTTTCCTAGGTGTCACTATATCATTAGTGTCTTCGTCGTTTATGATTTTTTGCTATAAATCGAATCTTTCCAATTTCAAAGACGTTATTACGCATATAGAAAAATGACATGAGGCATTTGTCATTTTTTAATGAAATTGGTTACGATTTCGATTTTATGGTTTCCAGTTTTATAGAACTGTTCTCATGTGAGATCATTTGTATTTAAGGAAGACATGTATTACTGGATAGGGGGTCGATAGTTGGGAAAAGAACATGACAGGATCACTGTTATTTTTCCTGTGACTTCAGAAAAAAAATTTGTCAGCAGCTACAGCACTTTTAACTGGTGATACTTATATATATATTCACAGTATTTATGCTATGTGAATGTGTTTATGATATCTTCTGATCTTGTCACTTTTTCTACAGTATTTATGTTTGTCATGATTTATTTAATGAATTATGCAAATACATCGTGTATAATTGTCGACTTATGCTGGTTTTGATTTGCTGATATATGTCATGTTATAAATTTGGTGTTGTCATCAATAAATATATGTGAATTTACGTGTTTACTGTGTGATCTTGTTTAAATTCTGAATTTCCTCTGAATATTTTCAAGACTATTAGCACAATAGCCTTATTGGCAATTTGATTCCATGTTAATGTTTTTCTACGCTCCTGATCGGGATAGGATTTAGAGTAGGTTAAGAGTTTTCTTTTAATTATTTTATTGAAAATCCATTGAATAAGATTTCTATATTTATACCACTGTTAAAATTACTTTTTTTATTTTGTGATTAGTGTACATGTGTTTATAATGTATTCATTTTTGTAATCCATTGAGCATGTTATTATCAGTTAAATATTTATTCTTGTATTAAGAATTAACTGATTGAGTAGATTAATTTTCCGTGATTAATTTTGTAATATATTAATTAATTAGCGATCAGATCAATTAGTTTTATTTGTAAATTCGTAGGTATAGCGTAGATCCGATTAGCAAACAGTAGTTTAGTTTTCATTTTGGAAGTCTTCTCTTGTAGCTAGGAGTAATTTAGGAAAGGCAACGGGGCCTTAATCCCGTCAGAGGAAACTACTTAAACCACTGAAAGCATCTCGAAAACTCTCGGATCGGGTTGTCTCTTGGTTGACATTGGTGTCTTTTTAGGCCCGTCAACAATGGCGCTAGAAGGAGGGCCAGCTTAAGCAAATGGCTGATGAAAACAATCATGTTCATAAAATCAATCAGCCCATTACCCCTCAAATACAATCATCATCTCAACCGCAAACATTCCAATCATTAGATGAGACTCCGTTGAACGATACTGTTCGAAATCTCATTCATCAGCTCAATGCTAGTGGTACTCATCCATCTGAAGAACTTGATCAGTTTGAACAGGCCATAAATGAATCCTGCGGGATTTCAACAAGAGCCTATTCAAATCTTACTGGAATTCAACCCACTGAAATTCCTCTCCCACAGATCAGACGTCCACGCACTCACCATACTGAGTCTCCTCCTGAAGAACAGGCTCAACCTTTAGGTGTCCTCCATGACCATCAATTACAACAGTCTATGATAGGCACCAGTCAACCTTCATCTTCTTCAAGGCCACCTGTTACAAGAGGGTCTGGTCGACCACCATCACCGCCTCACTCACCTCCTCACACCTTTCAAACACCACCTTCACCATCTCAATTACCAAGGAACATGGCAGGTTTAAATCAGAACCCTAATGCCAATATGCCATGGTTAGCTCAGGATGCGGTTGCTGTGCTAGGAAATCAACATCCTTTGCCAAAGCATCCTGAGAAATTATTGCCCAAATTCAATCCCGAGCTGAAAGAGCCTGCAGAAGATCATGTTAAAAAATTTATGCTAGCAGTTCGGATTTTGGATGTTGAACATGAAGATGTTGTCTGTCGACTTTTCCCTTACACATTTGAGGGCAAAGCCTCGACTTGGTATTTTTCACTTACCATTGGTTCTATTACCAACTGGAACGAATTCGAGTTGGCTTTCATGAACAAGTTTGGAGACGATAAGACTCCAGCCGTGTTAGTGTTAGAATTGTCTAGGATCCGTATGGAAACCAAGGAAAAGGTTAAAGATTTTAACCAGCGATTCTTGACTCTTAGGAACAGAATCCCTGCCATCTCAAGACCGGTTGAGGATGTCACTATCGAATTTTATACTTCAACCCTACCTGTTTCTATGGCCATGTTTGTCAGGAGAGCTGCCAAACCTACTCTCACTGAAACTTTTGATGAATCCATTAAGGTCGAGAAAGATATGTTTGCTATTAAGACAAACCCTAGGGTAGACACTGATTCTGCATCATCTTCTCGCAAAAAGGCCGAGAGTCCTTCCAAAACCACAAATCCTGAGAAGAAGGGTCAAGATGCACTAGATTTAGACAGTCTCCAAAGAGTCATAAAGAAACTATCCAATGAAATCATAGACTTGAAGAAAGGTACTTCTGAAAGTACTCCGAATAAAGAACCACCTAGACAGCCTTTCAGAAGACCATTTCAGAATACAGCTACTAGACAAACCCCACCATCTGAGGCTAATAATGTAGATGAAATTAATAGCTTCCTAAAATTATTAGTCTCAGGCCTGGAAACATCAGCTGAAAGTGAAACCCAATCTTCAAGCCAGAATTCTGAAGATACCCAAGGCACTGATAATAACACTGATGATAAACCTCCTCAAGTTATTAGTCACTTCTGGGATACCACGGAATTGACTAATGATGAAGATGTGGCTGTTGTGAAAGTCAATCAGCATCAATATAACACTAGAAGCAAGAAAGATTAGCCCTCAGGGGAACCTTCTACAAAGTCTACAAATGACAGTTCAACTGTCAAAACGAAAACCCAACCTTCAAATACTAAGTCAGAACCATCTTTTGATTTAGAGTATGACTTGGTTGAGGATTTGAAGAAAATCAAAGCCAACATTTCTATCTATGAACTCCTCAAACTGCTTATGATTCGAGATAAGATGATGCAAGGGGTTTCTCTAAGTAAAAATGGTAAAAATGCCTCTATTCAAAACAGTTCTGCTAATACAAAAGACAACCCAACAAAATCTTCAGTCAATGCCTCGTCCATAGGTAAGAAATCAGATTCCTCAACTCCTCTTTTTCTGCTTACATTTGAAATTTGCAACCGTAAAGTACACAATTGTGGGGGCTTCGAAAAATGTCATGCCTTATTCGGTATGTAAAAAACTTAATGCAATCCCAGTACCATGCGATACAAGTATTGTGCAACTTGACCGGTCTAATGTAAAATTAATAGGAAGGTTGAATGAAGTATTGATAAGATTAGCTTCAAACCCTCAGGTCCATTTCATCATCAACATAATTGTTGCAGATATCCCTGAAGCATATGGCTTGTTCCTTAACAGAGATTGGTCTGAAATATTGAAAGAATACTTTGCAACCGACTGGTCACATTTATGGATACCTCATAATGGTCGTCCAAACAAAATCAGAATTGATCGAGAACGTTATATGAAGCACACAGTCACCGAACTGGATGACTCCAACGAATCGGTGTTATTTACTGATACCATAATGGGAAATTACATGGTTGATTATTTCTTTGGAAATCTTGAGGCTGAAACTTCATCAGTCCTAGATTCAGAACAGCAATCGGAAGTTTTCCATTTTACACAAGTGCCGGACAAAATTCTTGTTCCCAACACTACGCATTTGGATCTGAATGATGGTCTTTGGTCTCTATACTTTGACGGATCTAAGTCAAAGGAAGGGGCTGGGGCCGGGTGCTTGTTGATAGATCCCCTCGGGAAAAGGTACTTTGTCGCTTGCAGGTTGGAATTCGAATGCACCAACAATATTGCTGAATATGAAGCCCTTTTTCAAGGGCTGAAGAAGGCAATTGACCTTGGAGCTAAATCTTTGGCAGTGTTAGGAGATTCTAAAATTATCGTTAGACAGGTACATAACACTATACATTGCATTGTTGGGCACCTGAGAAATTACCAGATAGAGGTATGGAATTTATTATTATCGTTTGAAGCTTTTAACATAAAATCTATCCCTCGTTATTTGAACCAGGAAGCAGATCTGTTGGCTAATGTTGCGTCAAGGTTAATTACGTCTGAAGGCATGCTTGCTGATTCTTTCTCTGTTGAATTGCTTTTCAGACCTTCCATACCTGATAACATTGTCAATTGGAGAGTTTTCAACCACGACGAGCAGCTGATCGAATTTTTGACCATGAAGCACACTTTTAAGGATGCGATCATCGATGAAATGACTTATGATGAAGATCTGTACAAATTTGCGGTAATTCATAAACCTTGTTCAATTGAAGAATCTCTTAAACAGGTCAGCACCCTTCCTAAATCTGTGATTAAACTTGAGAAATTTTATGATCTAAAGGATAAATTTAAAGGTGCAAGGAACTGCAAGACCAACAGCTCCATTATGCAATCTGAAGTTATAAATCTAGGCACTGAACACAACCCTCAATGTGTAAATCTGGGCAGTACATGTACTCCCTAAGAAAAAACAGCCCTCATACGGCTCTTTAATGAGTTTAAGGACATTTTTACCTGGACATATGACGATCTCAAGATATTTGATCCAAACATAATGCAACATGTCATTCCCATGAAAGAACATGCTAAACCTTTCCAACAGAAGTTGAGGAAAATGCATCCTAGCCTAGAACTGGCGGTTAAGAAGGAGCTTAATAAACTCCTTGCTGCCAGAATAATTTTCCTAGTGCGGCATGCCCAGTGGGTGGTGAATCTCATCCCCGTCAGAAAGAAAAATGGTGATATTAAGTTGTGTGTCGATTTCCGGAATCTCAACAAGGTTTCGGAAAAGGACAATTATCCCGTTTCGCCTATGGAAAAAATCTTACAACAGGTCTCCGGATCTGAAATGTTTTCACTTTTAGATGACTTTTCGGGATACAACCAAGTATTAGTATCCAAATCTGATCAGCTGAAAACAACCTTTAGAACCCCTTGGGGAACTTATGCCTACAGGAAAATGTCATTTGGCTTAATTAATGCCGGAGCAACATTTCAAAGGGCGATGGATATTGCGTTTAGAGGCCTGATTGGTCAATTTGTCGTCATTTACCTTGACGATATAACTGTCTTTTCAAATAACAGAGCTGACCACCCAACACATCTTAGAAGGGTCTTTGAGCGTTGCAGGAAATATGGGATCTCTCTAAATCCCAAGAAATCCATCTTTGCCGTTACTGAAAAGTTATTGGGTTTTGTAGTTTCAAAACAAGGTATCAATATTGACCCGGAACGTACCCAGGCCATATCACAGATTTCTATGCCTCACTCAAAGAAAACTATGCAGACATTTCTAAGGAAGATAAATTTTGTCTCCAGGTTTATCCCTGGTTTCACTGAAATTGTCAGACCACTTCAGAAAATGATTAAGAAAGATGTTGATTTCAAATGGTCTGCTGAAGAAAAGCAATCTTTTCATGATATACTAAAAGCCATTGCTGAAGCTCCTACCTTAATAAGCCCAGATTTCTCTAGACCATTTATTTTGTATACGTTTGCTTCTGACTCTTCATATGCCGCTGTTCTAACGCAGAAAAATCAGGAAAATAATGAAGCTCCCATTGCTTTTACGAGTTCTGGTTTGAATGGTGTAGAGCTGAACTATCCAGAAGTAGACAAACAAGCATTTGTTGTTTTTAAGTCAGTGAAACATTTCCGGCCTTATTTGTTGAAGTCTCATACCAAGGTCATTGTGCCATACTCCGCAGTCAGAAATCTTTTGGTGCAGAAGGACCTGGGTGAAAAACGAGCCCATTGGGTCATAGCACTTCAGGAGTATGACCTGGAAATCAAACCTTTGAAGATTGTCAGAGGACAGGGACTTTGTAAGTTGGCAGCTGGACCTTCAGACATCTCTGAATCTGATCTGCACTTCTTTGGTGAACAGTCTCTATTCGAAAGGGAAGTTTTTCCAATCTCAGCCCCCTCTGATTCCTGGTACCATGATATTAAGTTTTTTCTATTGCATGGGAATGCTCCTGAACATTTAGATTCACGTAGCAAAAGGGATTTGAGATTAAGATCTGCACATTATCAGCTGATTGATAATATTATGTTCAAAAATAATTTTGAAGGGGTTCTCCTTCGTTGTTTAGAAAAGAATGAAGCTGATAATGTGTTGTCTCAATTACATGCAGGACCAGCCGAGGGACACTTTGGCGGGGAAACCACTTCACATAAAGTACTCAAAGTTGGTTACTACTGGCCTACGTTGTTCAAAGACGCATATGCCTTTTCTAGAAAATGTCAAGAGTGTCAGAGAGCAGGCGGCAGACTTAAGAAAGCAGTGTTACCTCTCCAACCTGTTATTATTGAAGTTCCATTTCAACAATGGGGCTTGGACATTGTTGGTCCAATTACACCAGCTTCCTCACACCAACACAAATATATTCTGACAGCCACCGATTAATTCACTAGATGGGTTGAAGCCATCCCCTTACGAGTGGTTAACTCAGATCAGGTGATATCTTTCCTTGACTCTTTTATTGTCACCAGATTTGGTGTTCCAGAATCTTTAATTTTTAACAATGCAACATATTTTTCTTCTGTAAAGTTAACAGAATATGCATTGAAAAAGGGTATAAAGTTAAATTATTCAGCTAATTACTACCCTCAGGGTAACGGATTAGCTGAATCTTCTAATAAGAATTTAATTAAGATCCTGAAACGCACAGTGGTTAATCATCATAGAAATTGGCACGCCTTATCGAATGCCTTGTGGGCTGACAGAGTGACTCTCAAAGCTGCCATAGTTAATTCTCCCTTTTTTCTGGTATATGGTAAAAAAGCTATTTTGTCTCCTCATATATTCTTACCCTCTCTACAGCTCTCCCAGTCAGTACAGGAGACACCATGTTCTGCCATGGAACATCGAATCAATACCTTGCTTAAACTGGAAGAAGATAGAGAGTTGGCTAGAAAAAAGTTTGACCAACACCAACAGACCGTGAAACGCTGGTTTGATCATAGAAAATCGGCCAGTAGGGATTTGGAAGTAGGTGACCTAGTTCTGAAATGGGACAAGGAGCACGAAGACAAAAGAAAACATACTAAGTTCCAATGCTTGTGGCTGGGACCATTTATTATTACACAAAAACTTGGTCCTAGCACTTTCAGGTTGCAGACACTAGAGGGTGACATCAAGAACCTTCCAGTGAATGGTCATCTGATTAAGAAATATTTCTCTTGATCCCCCTCAAGGGACTATCCTGTACATACCTTGTGTGGTGTGCTTGGTTTGCGGAATTTGCTAGTGAGTTTATTTGACTTGTTTGCTTTGGATATTCTTTTTATTTGTATTTGTTGTTTTATTTGCATATTTTTGAGTCTGATCAATTTGTCAAACTTTAAGCTGATGGTTTTTATCGGGTGCTGTAATTAACTTACAAATCAGGTACGAATATCTTACTATCCTGAAAATGGTCATAATGTTTTACTTCTAGGACAGTAAACGGTTTTTTTTTATTCTTTCTAGATTTTACCAGAGATTTGTTTGAATCATGTTAATATAAGTTAATAAGACAAGTTTCTGCAAAGATTTTTCTAAAGGAATTAGGGCAGTATTTGTCAAGGTTATCTATTTAAGTCTTTTATGCCATCCCTTCTCATAAAGAGAATTAGACTTGCCTCCCCATCGGTTAAGATAATCTCATTGTAGATTAAATATAACTACAATCTGACCACAGTTGGATTTGTTTATCTTTAAAAAATCTAAAGGACAGAGGGTCTCATAACGAGCCAGTCTGTTCAGGATCATAGGTTTGCATTCAGTAACATTGTCGTTTCCGGTCACCAAGCCTGGACAATGGCCCTTGGAAAAAACACTAAAGGATAAAAGGTCTCATAACGAGCCAATTTATTTATTGAAGTGCAGATCGGTGACTGACATGGTTGCCATCTGGTTACCAAGCCAGAACCGTGGCCTTCAGAAATATAAAAAAAAAAGAGGGAAAAATGATGGTAACAGTTCAACCTAACCAGAATTGTATATCTATAACTAGCGGATGGGATACTGGAATTCTTTGGGCTTTGAAGCAACCCTATTGAGGCTATGGACGCATGCTGGCAGCAGGGCCATGCTTATGGTATTGAGACTTTATTCTTCAAAGCTAATAAGCCACTTACTGTTTTAATTCGTTTGGACTTATTGTTGTAAGAAACTTGATCTTTATCAAATAAATAAAACTGTAAATTTCTGGTAATTTTTAGAAAGGTGAAATGCCTGAATCTGTTAAGATGTTAAAATATTTATTTCTGTATAATGGCATACATGAAGGATCTAATTTCTTTGATTGCATGATTTCAGGTTAACAAATCAGAGATAACTGTTCCGCCCAGTCAGTTGCCATCTGTTGTGCCACTACCCAACAGCCTTAAAAAACATATTTCATCAAACAAAATTCTATTTTGTTTTGATGAAATGTTTGAATTTCTCATTTCAAATCTAGTGAATTGCCAGCTACTGAAATAGTGACTTTCCATGAGCTACTGAATCAGAGAAATTCCATGTTTTCAAAACCTTTGAGAACTAGGGTTAATGGACAAAATTACTACATTAAAACCATGACTTTTGATGGATTTATCGTTACATCTTAAGAGATAAACTTTAGTTTTTATGCCTTTCACCATAAGTCTTCATTCGAATATTAATCAATGGGTATGTATGGTTGGTTTATTGCAACATTGGACAAGGTCTTAGATTATCAAATGTTGAATATTTCATGCAGAGGTGTCTTATCCAAAGCTTGTACTCTAACCTTCGAATCATGCATAGTCCAAGCACAAATATTAAATCCCAACCTTATGTAACATGCTTTATGTCTTAACTTATATTATTGCATATAGAGGGAGGGGGTTGATACTATGGTTTGTGTCGCGTGCTTCATGTAATATATTCGCCATTTTTCGAAGGATAATATCATTATTCAGTAAGGGGTGCGTTAACATCGAAGGTTCAATCCTAATGGTCATTTCGATCTATGGCATCGCCTCCGAATCCAATCCACCTGCTGCAAGGTTGATATAGTATTATGGCACTTGTACTTAACTCTGTCAATCACATTCACTTGCCAGTACGAGCTCAACATCGTGGCTCCCTGTGCGTTGGACACCTGTGATTCATTTACGGTATGATTGTATGTCGAGTGCTCTGAATAAATAATGGTAACATGAGTTCATCTGGAGTCTTCGCCATCAGTTCTTTTATCACTTGATTACCACTCTGCGTGGTTATTCTCCCTCCCCCATGTCAAGTTTTCAGCGGTCTTACCTGGTTTTGTTCATGGCGCAATTTTTTTAAGGGAACCTTGGGTTCCATTGCTTATGTGTGCTGCTCGGTTTACATCCAGAGTGCTCATTCTCTAGTTCGCTGTCGTGTTTCGATTTGTGGTGTCTTTTCTGTGGGCGGTTTCGTGCATTTGCACAGACAGTCATGGCTCCTGTGGTCAGAGTCGAACCCAGCGACATAAAACTCCTCGATTCAAACCCTGAGCTCTCAGCTAAGATTGAAACAGTAGGATGGTTGCCATTTATTCGCAAATTCTCAGATTCGAACCTGGAGGTGACGAGGTTGTTTGCTTTGTCGTTGGACGATTCTTGGGTTAAGATAGTTGATCTTCAGTTTTGGGTTGATGAGCGTTCCGTTGCTCTTGCTACTGGTTTTCCGTTGACAGGCGAGCGTTGGTTCAAATATGAGAGGATGGAGATCACGGAATGGAGGCAAATGATGAAGAATCCATGCCAAGATGTTTCTTTTAGAACCGGGGTACCAAGGAAATACTTCAAGAAGGAATGGCAACCGGTCCTCGATGTTATCCACCGGTACGTGACCTGTGAGGGTCGTTTATCCTCTGCTTACGTATATCACCTTCGATTACTGGCTGTTTTCCTCGGTTTTCCTGTTAATTTTCCTTATTATCTGGTTCAGAGTTTAAACAAGATGTCTTCGGCCATTAAAAGGGGGCCGAAGAACATTAGTCACAGCTTGTTTCATCATGGTTTGGTTAGGATGTTGTTAGAAAGGGAATTGTCTAAGCACAATCGGTCATGGGATGATTTTATCAAACAAAACGGTTTCTTGGCCTTCTGTCACTGTCAATTTGATTGTCCTGAAGAATGTGTCAGGCATCAAGAGCCTAGTCGAGTTTCGGTTTCGCCTGTGCGCGAGCCTGTGTCAAACCCTAATGGCCATATGAACCCCGGTGTTTGTAATGACTCTGTTCCCACTCCTATGAGTAGTCCCGGTACTCCTCTTCCTTCTAAGCGCATGAGGAAGTCTTCAAATCTATCGTCGGTTACACCAAAGCGTAATGGTGATAATACCTGCAATCATGAAGGCAAAAGGCCGAAAGCTAAGGTTATTGGTAGGTTTACAAGAAGCATGGTTGCTAAGGGTAGCACTATTAAACCTTCTGTGAATAAAAACATTGATATTGAAACAGTTGTTCTAGATGATGATGAATAGAATTCTGTTTTGCTTGATGATGGTCGTGACATTGAGCATGAGTCTACCCCGAACTCTGCAGATAATAGTCCTCCTGAATCTAATAAGAATCTTCAAGTTGATCATGTGGTCAATCCTCAGGTTAAGGGTAAGTCTATAGAAGCAAATCTACCAGGTTCTTATCGAATTGGTGAAATGGTTCACCCGTTATTTGTAAACTGTCTGCTGGATAAGATACATAGGATGGAGGGAGAACTGACAGAGATGGTAACACAGTTTGATGTCATTAAAGCCGAGAGCATAAAACTAAAAGAGAAGGTAGATTCAGATGATAAGTGTGTGTTGCGTTTGAAAAAGCATAAGAATAGGTTGATTCGTAGAATCCTGAAATTACAAAGCGAGAATCATAAGAATGAGGGAAAATTGCGTGAATTAAATGCTCAGATCACTCTGATGCAATTCAAGGGTCATTCACAGAATCCAGCAAATAGTGTAAACATTCAGGTGTTTAACGCTCATGTTCAATTATAATGTTTTGGGCGCACTTACTATTGATTTCAGGTTTTGAAGTTATAATCAAGTGATAATGAAGTTATTTTTTGTTACAGGTATTGGTGTGTATTGATCTTTGCATTATTTAGTTTATTTTATTTCACTTTTGTGTGTGTTTTAATTATATTTCTTTTATGTGTAGTATCGCAGGTGATGTTGTTGATGCGTTTCTTTTTTATTTTGGCAATCGCTTATGTTCAGGATGATCCATGGATAGTCATGGATAGATCGATTGGCTACGCTGTTTCCCAGGTGTCACTATATCATTAGTGTCTTCGTCGTTTATGATTTTGTGCTATAAATCGAATCTTTCCCATTTCAAAGACGTTATTACGCATATAGAAAAATAACATGAGGCATTTGTCATTTTTTAATGAAATTGGTTACAATTTCGATTTTATGGTTTCCAGTTTTATAGAACTGTTCTCATGTGAGATAATTTGTATTTAAGGAAGACATGTATTACTGGACAGGGGGTCGATAGTTGGGAAAAAAACATGACAGGATTACTGTTATTTTTCCTGTGACTTCAGACAATTTTTTTATCAGCAGCTACAGCACTTTTAACTGGTGATACTTATATATATATTCACAGTATTTATGCTATGTGAATGTGTTTATGATATTTTCTGATCTTGTCACTTTTTCTACAGTATTTATGTTTGTCATGTTTCTTTAATGAATTATGCAAATACATCGTGTATAATTGTCGACTTATGCTGGTTTTGATTTGCTGATATATGTCATGTTATAAATTTGGTGTTGTCATCAATAAATATATGTGAATTTACGTGTTTACTGTGTGATCTTGTTTAAATTCTGAATTTCCTCTGAATATTTTCAAGACTATTAGCACAGTAGCCTTATTGGCAATTTGATTCCATGTTAATGTTTTTCTACGCTCCTGATCAGGATAGGATTTAGAGTAGGATAAGAGTTTTCTTTTAATTATTTTATTGAAAATCCATTGAATCATATTTCTATATTTATACCACTGTTAAAATTACTTTTTTGATTTTGTGATTAGTGTACATGTGTTTATAATGTATTCCTTTTTGTAATCCATTGAGCATGTTAATATCATTTAACTATTTATTCTTGTATTAAGAATTAACTGATTGAGTAGATTAATTTTCTGTGATTAATTTTGTAATATATTAATTAATTAGCGATCAGATCAATTAGTTTTATTTGTACATTCGTAGGTATAGCGTAGATCTGATTAACAAACAGTAGTTTAGTTTTCCTTTTGGAAGTCTTCTCCTGTAGCTAGGAGTAATTTAGGAAAGGCAACGGGGCCTTAATCTCGTCAGAGGCAACTACTTAAACGACTAAAAGCATCTCGAAAACTCTCGGATCGGGTTGTCTCTTGGTTGACATTGGTGCCTTTTTAGGCCCGTCAACAGACAGGAAAAGAAATTTTTTTGTACCTCCCTGTTTCTTCGGGACAAAGAAACGTTTTGTTTGTGGGGGAGATGTTGGAGGAGCAAATCGGTAAGCCAACTTGAACGATAGCCGACTTAGTCAATCAACCGACTAAGTCGGTCAGCTGACTAATTAGAGGTTAGGTCGGCCACATAAGGTCGTGTCGATTCACCGAACTGAGAGGTAGTTATTTGTAACTGTTTATAATTCATATATATTAGGTTGTTGAGCCATATGAGAACTCGATTCAGTTCTCTGTATTGTATGGACCCTTTCATTATAATATAATCTATTATTCTGCTTACTTGTTCTGGTCTCTTGTCTTTGTTATGTATGTTTGTTCTTAATGTGTATTATTGGTAACCTTATGTGATCTATGAGATTACAACATATAGTGTTTGGCTCATTTTCCCCTACAAGGCAACAGGGTGAGACTATCCTGCAAAGGTTGTGTCTTTGTCAATACTGGAGCCCAGAATATTTTCCAGGCACCTGCCTTTAAAGGTTGACCAATGTTTGATGAAAAAATAAACTTGCTAGAGCCTTGTTGAATCCCCAACTGTGTATGTGGTTGATTAAGGTGTTTAAGGCTTGCAACACACGGAGAAAACCCCGCCAAAGGCTTCAAACAATCCCACACATGTATTGTTCTATCCTCGAGCTGTTTGGGATGGTAATCTCCCACGGATACTTTTGTAGCCTCCGCTGGCTTATGGTTGAATTTGATCCACAGAGGATCTGTTTCAAAATTTAGGAAACAAGGCAGATGATATAAAGAACGGGAAAACTTAAACCTAACTAGGAAAGGGAACCTGATCTAAATCTAAGCTACTCTGAAAAGGATAGTTGGGTCGATCTGCAGGTAAACCAGATTTGTAAGCAGACAAGTACTTTTCATTCAATCAACAAAAATGTAAATCAAATTAGAAGCTCATCACTTAATTCACAGCTAATTAATGAAAATCAATTAGTTGGTGACTTAAGATTCTATCATTCTGAATTGACCTGCATAGCACATGTAAATTGAAAAACAAACATATTATGCTACTAAATATTGTTGTTCAATTATTCACAGAAATAGCTAAAGACAGTTCATAAAAATAAATTGTATGAAACTTTATCAATGCATAAATAAATAACAGAGATAAATCTGAGTTAATAAACACATTTAATAATTGTAAATAATCAACAGCATTATCTGTCCATTTGAAACAAAAAAGATTGAAATCTGTTTGAAGAAATTCATTCATACAAAGACAAGAGATAAGAAATGACAGTATCATTATTGATTTGAAGTCTAGTAACAAATTACATAAACCATATGAACAACTAGAGGTGTTATCTTAATCTCCTGTATCAGTCTTCCTTCTTCCAAATAGTCAAAAGTCCTTAATACATTTGAGATCATTTACTTAAATAATTATTACAAACAATAGAATTCCCCCTAAAGGGAATCAAAACCTAAATAAGGACAATATCCCAAGAAATCTCTCCACACCCTCCAAATACGTAGTAATTCCTCGATATCGGGATAAGTGGCAGATTCAATGCCAAGCTAGGCATGGCACTTATGATCTTCAATCTCGTTCTTAGCCAACTTATGCCAAAATCGGATGAAGATTTGGATCTTCCCTTCCACAACGACTGGCTATTTGATTAACTGCTCCATATCGTGTATGTTGATGTGGTCAAGTTTCTTGATTTTATCCTCCTCTTCATCCCTTCGTTGCTCCACTTTCTCAATCATCAATCCAAGTGGACATGCTTTTTCAATAAGCACCATGGTAGGAAAGGATAATTCAATCATGATATTGTCAGCTGCATACCATCTCCTGCTGCAAATAGCCTGCGCTTTCTTTATGGCTTCATCTATTGTTTCATCCAGATCTTCCCAAGCTCTCAAGATGACCCTGATCCTCTTAAGCTAGAAGTTAGTAAGAAAAGTGACATTATCTGGCTTCTCCTTCATGTACTTTTGTCAGTCTACCACTTCATCATAAGCCTTCAAAACTTGTCTTTTCTCAAGTAGGTCTTCCAGAACAACAGACATCTTGTCAAAAGCCATGTGAATTTCAAACATATTATCTAGAGTTTTAAATAAATCACAGACCAAATCATAGTGTTCCTTGTTAGTTCTGATAGCAAGCTCTTTAAACTCTTCTTGAGAAAATTTGAAAAATAAAGATGAAGCTGCACTTGCAGTTGCATCTTCATACTGCCTTTCTAATACTACAACCTTTTGAACCAAAGTGGCATTATCATTCTTTTCTCTTTGCAGCGCTTCACTGAGAGTAACATTTTTCATTTGAAGTTCATCATGCTTGGCCTCATGTTGTTTCTTAAGCTGCTCCAATGCTTCTTTCAAACTGGCAATTTATGCATTTTGTTTGTCAAACTCTCTGTTTAAAGTATTAACAGCATCAAAATTGGTGCATGTAAAAGCACCTAAAACATCTGCAGCATACGCCTGCGGGTCACTTGATCGTTGGGTCCACACAACCTCATTTGTAACAGATATGTCCATATCACTTTGCTCCATGTTCCTCTTCTTACCCTTCTTCACTACTGATCTATCAGCTTTACTGTACCGATCTTCTCCCAGGGATATGACAAAATCTTCATTGAACTCATCCCTTATTTCATCAATGGGGAGTATACTAATGCCTATGGATATGAGAGAAGAAGTATGATTTGTGGTGTGAGAGGGTATAGTCATAGTAATAGGGGAAGTGGATGGAGAAGAGGTAACATTCTAAGCAAGAATTACTTCAGGGGCTGAAGAAATGTCAGGAACAGAAGTTTTAATAAATGAAACTTGCAAAGAAGTAGCCTTGAGTGATGATGGTGAAACTGCTAAAGTTTTCTCAGTCACAAGGGATGATACTGAGCTAAATGAAGGAATATGCAATGGAGTTTTGACAACTAGAGGCATAATAGATGAAGGAATGGGAATATCCATAGAAACAGGTGTAATAGATTCGGGTATACAAGTGGCATTCTGATAGAGATGGGACATAAAAGGTGTCAACAGTAGAACCATCAGATAATGAAGATAAAGCCATTATTGATGAGAGAAGTATTGTAGAAGAAGATGGGATAGACTGACAAGAGGGTTGAGATTGAGGAGGGGTGATGAAAATTTACCATTGTTACCATTAGTGAAATCCTGTAAACCATTATCAGTTTCAACAGTAACAGGCACAGGAGAAATTCTTTCCTCTTCCTCAAAATGAGTCAGGTCTATAGTAGTAGTGGGAATGGATATCCTCAATTTTTTAAAAGGCTTTTCCTCAACTTGGATCTGTTCAGATTGAGTCTTTTCAACCACAGTGGTTACCTGGGCAACTCCAGCTGACTGAGAGGTTGCAACTTCTTGAGTATCTAGTGTCGAAGTCACTCTACTCAGTTTCTACTTGATCTGCTCTGAAGTCTACAAATCAGCCTTGACCTACTGCTCCACAGATGTCTGGGGAATTTATTCCATGGGAGCTTTTCCTTTCCCTAAATCTGAACTAGTTTCCATGCATGCAGTTTTGAGTGCCAGGGCCTCCTTTGTTGCAGCTTGAGCTTCCCTTTCTTCCCTGTCTTTTATCACCCTTTACAAAATGTCTAACTCCATAGACCTGTAATGTTTTACTCTGTCTCTGATTTCCTTCTGGCACTGCAAGATATGACTTTGCTCTTCTTTGCTCTTAGCCCTCGCCAAGACTTCAGAAAAAAGTATCTACTCCCCGATAAATGAAATCGTCCAGAGTTTCCTCATGAACATAACTTGTTTTAAAATGGTTCAGCTTTAGGTGGAAATCAACAATCCCCTTGGGATCATGCTGCCTTTTACTTACAAAACCAAGTTTAAGTGATACTATATGGTCACTGAGCTCTGATGCCCAAGTAGAAGTGGGAATACCTAAGGATCCAACGGTAATAGGAAACTTAGGCCAAACTTTCATTTTTGGTGCAGCACATTTTTTGTAAATCCCCTCTGTAACTGTTTGAAATGAGATCTCCTCAAGGACCAACCTGTCCGGCACAACCTTAGGCAACATATGAGCAACGTTGCTGCCGTAAACCCTGAAATAGGTGAATGATTCACCAACATACCAGTCTCCCATAGTGGCTATGAGAGCTTTTGCTTCAGGTAAGAACACAAAAGCTTCTTTGTTGAAAATCAAGAAATACACCCGGCCGAGGAAACCTTCACATATATCTTAAAACCTAGCTACATAGTTAGTATCCCATAGCTTGGAATGATAAATATGCACAGGGGGGGCAGGTAATACCCAACCCCATCCCATATTGGGGTAACAGAATTCAGCACAGAAGATATCCACAATAAAGGCAGTAAGATAAAAGTTGGGCTTTTTCTTAGTAGTAGCTTTCTGGAACTCTTGTATGGCGCTTTTGAGTTCAAGTGACAGGATTGAAGCCCAGGGAAAAGATTCACCCATAGTTATAACATGATGAGCAATGGGAGCCCATTCTTCTCTAAAGTAAGAACAGTTGGGGAGACCATAAATCCTGCACAACATCGTTGCAAGCAGGGAGTAAGGCTCTTTAAACCACTCGATGGGATATAGTTCGTCTTTCCTCTTTGAAAACTTGTGTGGTTCAGTCATCCAGGACTTAAGCATTTGGTCGAAATCGAACCTAGACTTGGCAGTTTTAACAAATTTTGCATCGAGCAGCTACCTAAAAGGTTTAAGAGCGTAAATTCTCACAAAGGTTTCGAAGCGGAAATTGGCTAATTGAGACCCAGTATTGGTATTAAAAGAACAATCTTTCACATTAGCATGGTCTATAATCCATCTAACGGCATCATCGTAGGGTAGGATGGTCGGTCTTGCAGCAATCATATGTAGGCCAGAATCCCTAATTCTCTCATAAACAAGTTGGTCATTCTGGAAGTTTGAGAGGTCATTGTTATCGAAAATTGAGCAAACCCGGGACCAATCCAATTGGTAAGTTTCAGTCACTCGGCTACTAGTATCAGAGAAAACATCGAAGATCGGGTCTTTGGTGAGCATGTCCTTCTGAAGATTTTTACACATGGTAATTCGGGGGGTTTTGGTTGTTGCCATGTCCTGTTTGAATGCTCGTACCATAAATTAAAATTGAATTATATAGAAAGCATAGTAAACAATTCAAATTGTGAGAAGGCGACTTGATAACCAACCCGAAACTGTAGTGAACACTGTCAAAATTGCTTAGTAAAATCTAGAGGTAAATTCACGCAGCAGAGCAAATTACAACAGTAAAAATAGTGAGAAAATCGTAAATAAGACCACCATATTTATAATTCATGGGTAATAATACAGACTGTAGGATTAGGGTGAAAAGAACGATCAGGATCAAGCTTTGCGGGATGCGGGCCAAACAAGAAATTCGAAAATTTTATTAGTCATTCTGTAACCCGCATTCCGCATTTTGCAGGATGCGGGAAACGGAATCGCCAAAACAAAAAAAAACTTTATTCAATCAGCTCTGCACCCCGCATTCCACATTTGGCGAGATGCGGGTTGTGGGCTCACGCAAACCAAACGATTAATAAATGTCAATTCCGCAACCTGCATTCCGCAAAATGCAGGATGCGGATTGCGGCTCGATAAAAGCATATCTAAAAACATTCCGCATTTGCGGGATGCGGGTTGTAGGAAGCGAAAAATCAAATATCCAACTAACAAACCCCGCAGTCCGCAACTTGCGGGTTGCAGGATGCTAGCTGCGGGACAGCCAAACACTTCCTAACAACAAAATAAGGCAAGACTTTTCTATGAAATTTGGTTAAGTTTGGGAACCCCATGAGTTGATAAAAAATGTAATAGAAACCTACAAGGTTACGAAGGATCCTACCAAGTTACCTTCGTATGTGTGATTGGGCTCCCGTGTCAAAATAACATGAAATTTGTTATACCTACAACAAGCCTGAAGGAAACAAGCCCAAGTATTTTATCCATCTGTGAAACATTGTCATCTCCTGTTACTATCTGTCATGCATATGTCATTTTGGTTGAGTGTATTGGTTATCATTCAAAGAGATCACATGGTCAAATTCAGTCATGAGTCATTCCCCTTTACCTTAGCCTTGCTTTTCACACTCACCTAGCACTAGCAAACTATTTAAACTTTGTAAGCATGGCATACACAAGAGACTTCTAGAAGGTTCAATGGTTCTTCAAAGGCACATGTATACCTTATTATTATTATTATTTTCACCGTGATTATGAATAACATGACTAAAGTTGGGTTTAATATATACCATTGTAGCATTTCTTCCTTGGATACATGTAGGTTTATCTTGATTCAGCATCTCACCTATGGTTTGGGTACTTTGAGACAATGACTAAAAAAAACAGTGCTTATATTTGCTCTAGACATACCCAGGACCAATACTGCGGTTTCAATTTTCAGAGTTTGGCCTCATATTGCACATTCAATTATTGTTATCACTTTATTATTGGCTAGATTATATTATTATTGCAATGATTTTGGTTCTCTTACTTAATTGCAGTGTTCTAGGGGGTACGAGTATCACTTATACCATTCTTCTATGTCTCCAAATCCTCCAATACGGTCAATTTGCCCCAGTCCTCAGTCGAAATGAAGATATATTAATATTTATGGTTTTCAAAGGTTGTGCCACCAGAAAATAAACAAGGAAGTCATTGGAAAAAAAAATTGTCTAGGGAAGTCAAGGAAATGGCATGGAATTCACTCAATTGATGTATTATGGCTCCCAGGACACTTCCTCGCCAATTTCTATCAGCATTCAATGAGGACGTCCCCCAAGGGACGCCCCTCAATTTGGCCACATGATGTATTTTATTGTTATATCTTATGATGTGAGGTTGTAATGGGGCCTACGGTGAATTAAGCCCCTAGTGACCCACTTTTGATGTATTATCTTGATCATACCTTATGTTATTATTTGACTTAGACAAGGTGTCATTGGGCAAAAGTGTGCCCCCTCCACCCTTGATCTAGTCAATGTGATCCATGTGTTGATTCGTGTAAAGTTGATCTTCAACATTGATGATCTTATAATCTCAACCGTTGGATGCAAAAGTGAGTTAGGGTTTACATATCTCGAAAGCTATATAAAAACAAGACACTCATCCCCCCTCCCCCATTATAAAGCATGAGCTCTGGCATTGGAAACTTTTAATAAAGAGATATTTTTCTGGGATTTAAAACTTGTCCCCTGATAGATATATGAGTGTGATGATGATTTGCACTGTATTTCTTCTTCATTGAGATAAATCCGACATAGCTTTTGTACCTTTTTCTTGTACCCATTAATTTGCAAGTTGAAGGAGGCGAATTAGTGGGGAGACACACTCTATTGCCGTAACTCGATATGGTTTATCAGGGAGTGTTTACTTCTTCATGATTTTTCATTCTTGTACTTTCTTAATCTTGCAAATCCTGTTCATTTGTAGTGCTAATTGTTTTCTTTGGCGTAGCAGGTAGAAGGGGGCGCTAAGGTCATTGAACATAATTCCAACTCATCGAAAACTTGCCCGGAACTCTCACTTGATCGAAAAGAGGACATTCTTCATCATTCAAGAGCTTATCTACAAGATTCAGGAAAGCCTCTCAGGGTTGTTCTCTGCATTTTTATTTTTCATGCACTGCACATCACTATTTTTACTGAAAAAAAACCCACCATTAGGAAGCAGGGCAAATTACCGGACCAATTTTGCACTGGGAATCTACAAATTTGGCGATCTGGGTTTTGTTGACCATCCCGAAAATCCCTCTCCCTCATAGGCGTCCACATTTGACTCCATTTTCCCACCTACAGGAACTGATCCTTACGGAAAAAGCACCCCTCATTAGCCTGATAATCAGTTCCCTGTGTTTCTTTTTTAGGTTTTTGCTTGGATTTTATCATATTGTTGATAGATTTTTTTATTTTTGCTTGGATTTTATCATATTGTTGAATCTATCATCCAAGTAAGTGTGTTGAAAGTCTTAATTTTTCGATTCAACCTCATCATGGGAATTTTCCATTTTTTTGCTTAAATCCTCCAAGCGTCTCTAGTTGATCGATTGAACAAACACATTAATCCTAGATTCAATCGATAATTCCATAAGTCACTGTTTTATTTAGCTTAAGTAACATTACCAATATTCTAAACAACCTATACTCAAGCATTCCTTAATTTGTGGCTCATCCCTTAAATCTAGGGTTTCAAGCACTCGCCTTACATATTCTCCGTTATGGTTTGATCTTGTGACTTGCTTTAAATCTATCCTTTCAAGATAGGTTGGGGTCTCCCCTTTGTCACTTGGGCTTTAGTGGCATAAAGCGAAGGATATCCCAACCGACGTAACAACCATCCATCTTTTGGGGGTTGGGGTGTTCTTAGGTACGACTTTAGTTGTTTGTCCTTTCTACCATCCTGTATAAGATTACTCTACAAGGCAACTACAAGATTCGTGATAACACTACCAACCTACCTCTTGGCTTTCTACGTGACTATTCATCTTCTTTATTTGTTTACATTATTTACAAAGTGTGTGGAACCATAATCTCGAAGATTATGTTTCCAATAGTTTCTCATATCATAGAATGCTTCTTTTTTTGCTATAAATTTTACAAGAATTTGACAAAAAATTCAGACATCCTCAAAATTCCACCATGATCCCAACAATGTCTCTATATGTTCTATGTTTTGCCCAATTCTGAAATTATTAAATCATCAAATATTCAATATTGGAAATTCAGAATCAATGGAAACTCCAACTTTCTGTATGGGGAAGTTTATTTATTTGTTTTTATAAGAATACAAATCACTTTTTCATATATAATCATTCTAATCTACTTGAATGAAAAGTTAAATTTTAAAAAAAAAATTGTACTGTCCAATATAAAATTAAAAGAAAAAGTAATCTACTCCTTTCATTCTTTTTAATCTTTTAGTAAAACTTAGAAATTTCTATTTTATTTAAATATCAAAAATTAAAATCAGTAATATGCAAGTTTTGTGAATTTTTTTTATTAAAACAGAAAACACAACCAAAATTTCTTAATCTAAATCTAAGATAATGAAAAAGCAAAAAAAAACTGAATTTTGAAAAAAAAGATATAGCTTCCCAGGCCAGGAATGTGGAATGTTGAGATCAGCAATTTCTTCATATGCTTCTATGCTTTTAAAAAAAACAATAAAGGGATAAATGCCGATTAACCACTGAAAAATGTTTTGTACGTGTCTTGTGCTTCTTTTCATTTCACTTACAAAATATTGTCTTGTGCTTCTTTTGATTTTGCAGTAACTCTGAACAGCATCATCCGGAGATCTTTTTATTTTTTTTAAGTTGATCTTAGATTGAAGTAAACAGAGGTACACTGTTTGCTCCATAAAGCTGGAGAATTTCTTTGTCTTCATCAGAATTGCCATCTTTAATATGTAGAGCTAGAAAGTATTGCATACCCATTTTCCTAGTAGCGGTGGGGTTTGGTGTCAGTGTAAAAGCTCCTGGGAATTTCATGGGTATACAATACTTTTTGCAGATTAAAGATTGCAAAATTACTAAATAGCTGTTCAGTTGATGCCATTGTAACAACTATTAGAAAAATGGGTATGCAATACCTTCTATAAATTAAAAACAGCAATTCTGACGATGACAAAGCAACTGTCCAGCTATATGAATCATTTGCACCTTTGCTCATTAAAATGGAATAACAGCTTCAGAGAAAAAGGTTCTCAGTGATTTTGTTCATAATTACAGTGAAAAGGAAAGAAGCACAAGACACAACATTTTTTATTTTACACTTATCAATCAACCATTGATCACTCTGAAAAAAAAACTCCATTGAATACAGAAAAAGCAATAAAAGATCTGAACAAATGCGAGATAATGATTCATGAACTTTTCTAGTCCCCAAATGCATCCTTCATAAAAACTAGCCCATTGTGCATTTATCTTTTCTAAGATGTATTATCATCCATTCAATAGATACTATTTAACTTCTGTTCAATAATCATCTGCTGTGCAATTACTTGATAAGCTAAGATTGTTGATCCAAATTTCATCAGCTATAGTTGATGCATCATCATCATTACGATGCCAGCTCCAGTGTGCATGGGTTGCATTGTAAATTGTAAGTTCACCATGTCCAAAGCTCGCTTCTCGAAATAATGACCGCTGAGGTTGTGGATCCAGAAAACTGTGAGCAGTTTGGCAAATATTAGTCAGTGCACCAGTTAGTCCATAAAAAGAAGAAAATGCCAGAAATTTATTGAGCATTCAACATACTGAGAGTCAAGGCCTTGTGAATTCCCTCCATCCCCTATGGTAATATGTACAGCTCCACAGGGATTGGTACTATTCATATAAACTCGACTCTGAAAGAAGACGTACAAGTTGATCAGACATTGAATAAGCTACAAGGACCTGCATTACTGGTATAGAAACTAGCCAGGCATGACCATACAAACTTTAAAGTACTTACAAAGCGTTCATAGGCATGGACATGGCCAGCAAAAGCAATATCAACTTTTGCAGCATAAAGTAAAGGCTCCATTACTGCCCTCATATCATCACCCTCACCCTGATGAGCAGCATTACTGTTATACCAAGGGACATGGAACACCACAATGATCCAGGGCGTCATGGTTTTGTTTACTCTTGAAAGGTCAGCCTGGAAATTGCAAAACATCAAAGCCTCAATTGAAAATTGAAACATCCAAAGACTCGTTGCATTGCATGTTATATTATCTAAAGTTATATCACGTGGAATGTAATGATTAACAGGTCTACATATTTATTTAATCTAAATAAATAGATACCTGAAGCCACTCGTATTGGTCAGAATTTTGTTTATACTCTGCATATGAACCAAGCATTACTATGTGTACTCCTGCAACATTAAAGGAGTAATAAAGATTTGAACTTGAACCACTTTCTTCAAAAGGCATTCGCCATCGTGCATTGTAAGCAATAAATTCCGTGGTAACAACAATGGGAATTATCTCAATCTCATGATCTCCTTCCGTGACCATCCATGGCCTTGTACTTGCCAAAGGCTGTACTAACTTTCCGAATGAATCCCACAATGGCTGTTGGGTATCTGCATATGACAGACCACCTGGCAACAAAAATACATCATAATTTGTCTGCTGAATGTGTTGTAATGTTGAATTTGTCCGTCCTGACTGCCCTAGGTCACCTGTTGTAAATTGAACCAAAACATATGAGATTTTTACTGTGAAACACATCGATATTGCAAATGCTTAGAAAATTGTTAGGCTAGAAATTACTAGGCACCTCAAAGAAATATACTGCAAATGGTATTATAATATTGAATCAGGCAGTAGTATTTTTCTAAAAGTTGGCTGGAAAAACACGGGGATCACACATAACTGCATGTTTATTAGGCACCCATGTCCTCACCGTGGTTGGGAGTCAACAATGGTGATAAAAGGAGGTCAGAGTGGAAACTGGCTCAAAGCAGACGTGAGGGAAAAGACAAAACAAGGAAAACCAGAGATGAAAGAAAGAGTGAATGGGGAATATTGTATCTCCACCCACATCGTGTTCTTTGTAACATTTCTAGTATGTCGGAATTGGTACGTACACAAATAACAAAAGGAAAGGGTAAAAGGTCTTACCCACAATCGCAAAAGTTATAGGGAACTGTGATCCTGGTGTTTTGATGCTATACTCTGGACCGTAAGTTCCACAACGATAATAATAAATTGTATTAGCTTCTAATGGTCCAAGTGTAACATGGTGAATCTGGCCAGATCTGTAGCCCAGGTAAGTATATGAAGTGTTTTCTCCCTTGGCTGAAGAATTGTATACACCTGGAGAGGTTCCATACTCCACAATTGAGGATACATTGGCATCATTTGTAATCCATGTTATTCTCATCTGGTTTTCTCCTATCAGAGAAACATGTACCTACAAAGTGAAAAAATGTCATGTGAACTTCTTGGTAAAAAATGTTACAAATCACTCATCCATTCAATATTGCTTTCCAAACTGACAATATTTCTTCAAAATTTACATGTGCCATGATGTTTTTATGTTTAATCTGAAAGCCATTATTCCTCTTTTTATTTTTTAAGATACTTATATTGCAGAAAATTATTTACATTAGCAACAATAAAAAGGAAAGCAGAAGGGTAAATACAATGAAATCCACCATGCATTCAAAATTGGGCCCAGTACATGCCTCCTCAGTCACATGGTTTGGGTTTGAGCTCAGGTTAGGAAACTATGAGATTTGACTAAAATTCGAATTTTTTGATGAGGTTCAAATAAGGTTCATCATCAGGTTCATCTATTTACATATTTAAACAATAAACAGTATAAATTTTGTTTTATAATATATTAAAATATCATCTATATATTGTTTCCAATGGAATACATGGCAGGATCAAGAGAGTCAAACCTGTGACCTCCCCTACTTTTGGGGGGGGGGGAGATCTCATCTCTGGCTCATGACCACTTGAGACAACCCTTGGAGTTTTTAAAATATTATAATAACTCTTTTAGCTTTATTTGAGGCATCCATACATGGGAATAGTAATGAGACCTTAGATTATTCACAAAGGGGAAAATGAAAGGGATGGATGAATTGGCTAGTAAAATGAAAACTTGCTAGATAAAATGTTATGAAATGGATGAAATCACTTAACGTAATTTACCAAGGTACAAATTAACCTTTGGATTAGCACACTTCTAAGGCAAAGCACACCAAGGAAAGACTAAGACATGAGTAACTATTTTTAAGTGTGCAAGTCATATACTAGCATAAATGTAACATCCCATGCAAACATATTGTCATATAAGAAAGCATGCTAAGGGTCAATGAGGGTTAGAGATGTCACAACACTTAGAGGAATGGACACTGTCTCTAACTACGCACATCCAAGGCATATGAACCATTTGGTAAATGTTGAAAGACCTCTAACCAATGATCTATGGGGAAGCCATGGATCTCATCTCGAGCACAAATGTCTATGAAATGGTCACAAACCACATCTCATCAACATATTACCCCTTGTTGAAAGATGGGTAATAGATCAATCGATTGGTGTGTGTGGCCAAGTGGAGATGTATGAGGGCCAAGGAAAAAGGATAGTTGGTGGGTGCATGAGCAAAGTTTATGAGAAATGTTGTGGTTGTCAACATGACAACACTTAAGTCATACTACATTGACCGAGAAAAAGCTTAATGGTGTAACGTAGTCGAATTTTAAACTCTGAGGTTTCAATTCAATGTCTTTCAAGCATTGTCTCCAAAGTTGGGGTTATACGACGGAATATGCTCTACATCTTCCAATTCTACTTCCATTCCTCCAATGGGCATATTCAAAACCACTTTCTATTAGAAGAGATAAAAATATACCTGTTACCAGCTAAGTTGTACTTAGTTGGATTTCAAGTGGCCGACAATGTTTGAACAAGGATACTTGTTCATGATCAAAGTTTAGAAGTCCATCAAGCCTTCTTGGCCCTTTTTTTTTGTACCACATGTTCATACCCCCTTGGGAGAATTGCAATAAATGTGCTAGCATGAGAGTTGTATGTAAAAGACTCGGCTTCCTAGGACTTAGACATCAATCCAACTAGCCCAGAGTGTTTTTTCCCTTGTTAATTATTAGTTGATGAACAAAGGACTAATAATTTTCTAGTTTTTTACTCATACCTCCAAAGTTGGGGTAGTTGTCTTGGTGTTTAGACCTTAGGAGGTTATTAGAGCCTAAGTGTCAATGTATATGAGCATGCTAGGCATCAATATTGAGTTGTATGGACATGTGCTAGGTCCCCCCAAGTTTTTGTTCAATTCTGAGAAAAATATTTTTTCCCGCAAAATTAGGCCATTTTTTAATGGTTTAACCAGACAAATTCGATTGAAATAAAAGAGTGATCTGGAGGCGGAATTCGGCATGAGGATGCTCGTTTTCACATTCAAAGCGTCCTCTTTACCTAGGACCCACTTTTCATATGTTTTGGGCGACCAAATCATCGCGCAGAGCCATTTTTTGTTAAAGGGGCATCAAAAGGTCAATTTAATGCTAAAAACGCGACAAAATGACACCAAAGACAAAAAGTCTTAAGTCATGAGAGCTTGGTTGAATGACTTGAAAAGGGAAGCGCTTTGTTTCTTATGGAAAGCTACTTAGACTAAAGACAAAATAAATCCGAGTGTCGACCTTGTGTAATCGTTACAACTTAATTTATTTTAATTTGTTGAAGGTTGGCGAATATCTCAAGTTATGGATGCGCCCACCATAGCATGATATTGCATGAGTTATGTGGCGATTGATAGTTTGACATGTTGGCAATATGAACTCAACGTTAAATACTACCTCTTTCCTAAGAATAAGCATGTGATTGAAAGGCTATTTGAGTGGTGGAAAATCAATATTGGATGAAGCTCGCTCCCTTTCTCGTATGGCCCATGAATTGTGCATGTGGCATTGATCGTTGGATTCGTGGGAGTCTAAAGGAGTAGCGCCAACCTCTTGAGTTCTACTCTAGTTCAAGTCCAACCAATCCCTTCAATCGCTCATGAACTCGACTCCAGACTCCACTTCACTGGCACTTGTGGATAAGCCCCCCTAGGTTATTCTAGCTATAAATAAAGCATGATGATCTCCTTTGCAAACTAGTTAGAGTTTGACAAGAGCTGGCTTGCCATTGTAATACTGTGGTATTGTTTCTCATTGTTGGAATAAATAAGCTTGAGGGTAAATTGTGTAGTGCTATCATGTGTAGATGAGAATTGTTATGCTATTAATGAGGTAATCTTGCTTGTTTCAATTTTTGCTTCTCTTTCATAGATCTGGCCTTGAAGGATTTCTCTGAATCAATAGGAATAGAGGTTTGTTAGTAAAATTACATACTTGTTTCTATTTTATTATGTGTGTTTAAAGATCTAAAAATTTACATGTTTAATAAGATTATTTGCATGTTATTTTTATCTTTTCACATATGTATATCCAGATCTCATGAGGTGTTTTGCAAGATTGTGATATAGTTTTCAAGTTAACAAGCTTGAAGAAGGATTGGATCTAGTTTGATTCCACTCCATTTTCAATCAATTCCAAGACATAGTCCCTCGGCACTCCACGAAAAGGCCTTTGGGTTGATCTTTCTGGCAACAAGTTTTGCTCTACTTCTCTTCCTCTCTTTTAAATCAAATACTTCTTGGTTACCAATCTAGATTATACTCTCAAGATCTCATTTTTTTAAAAGTTAATTTCATTCATAGATCTAGATTATAAGTTAGTTTTGCTTAGATCTAAAGAGCCTTTCAAGGTTTTATTCATTTTAAGTTTAGATCTAGCTTAGAAAGTTACTCTTTTGCAAGTCTTTCTTAAAGTAGATTTTAAGCTTGCTAAATCACGTAACTTCTTTGGTTTTAAAGTTTAAATCCAGCATTCAAGTGCATCATATTGGCTGCCCCAAAAGAAAGCCAAGATCCCAAGGAAAGCTTGCTTTCCTTGGGAAATTTGCTTTGCTTTATCATAGATTTGACTTAGATATTTTTAGGAAATTTTTGTGGATGTTCAAAGACACTCTTAAAGTGTCTTTGAGCATCTTTTAGGACTCATAGCTCGCTGATTTTTGCAGATTTGACGAAAAAGAGAAGGAAGCTCTGGCCGACTTTCTAAGATTTGAACCCTTCAAAGCTTCTTGGAGCTCGCCTACTCGTTTTTAATCATTTTTTCACTATTTTGTAAGCCTTTGGACCCCAGATAACAAGGACCAAAGTGCATTGTCATCTCTAATATTGTAACCTCATAATAAAAAGCTTTGAGTAGGGTCCTAAGAGCCCACTCCCCATCCCCCCTGGGGGAACCTGCGTCAATGCACCTTTTTTATGGTTTTTCTTTATTAGTGTAGTTTTGTTTTTCATATTTGTATACTTTGATTTTCCAATTTCAATTATATTTATTGCAAAGTAATACAAATACAAACCCACTGTGCTATACCGAATTACCGAAAGGAAAAATATTTGTGCAGTTTAGTAATTAGAAAACATTTCATTTTTGCACTTAACTTTTAAAATAAACCCCCTTGCTTTCCCGAGTACGATCCACGGACAAGGGCTTGCCCGAGTACTGGACCTGGAAAGAGATCCTTGGGTTTTCTTTTATAACCAAGAAAATATTGTTCTAAGATCCTTAAAATCAACAAGGCTCATTCCCCGTTATGTTGTTTGTCTCTGCAGCTTTGACCAATCAGTTGATCATATCCAGAAAGGGATTGAGTAACTAATATAATTAGCTTTAACATTCAATTAACCTCCCAAACAACAAAAATCCAGCATTGTGTTTTTCTTTGTGTGGGCAAATTGTACAAAGGAAGCATGAACAACTGAAAAGTGACCATGAGGCCCCGTCAGGCCACATCCTTGTTGGTGTAGTGTTGTTCATCCCCTCGTGACTCCATTCAGCCCACATTTTCTCGTGTGCTACCACACATTGAGTCTAGACATATTCTCTATACCTTCATGGTTTATCGAGAACCCCCCCCCTTCATAATCCACTCATTAATTCATAAACTTAAAATCGACCAAGAACAATTGCAATACTTTCAGCACTTCAACAACACTCCATTTCAGATTCCATTTTCAGCACTAGTCTTTTTATCGTAAGTTTTTTCTTTAATTTACAACGTGTTGATTGATTATATTGCTCATGTTGTTGTCTTAATCACTATTGCAATCTCGTGTCATTTTTACAAAAAACTCCTAAACAACTTACTCAATCACAAACCACCATCTAAAGCTTAATCAACCTTAGTAACTCATAGGGTCTACCCCTCTTGGCTTCGTTAGTAGCTTTGCCTAAACGGAGGAGTCAAGATCAAGTGACAGTACTTGACTCGAGACTTGTCCCCAAGGACGCACTTAATGGATTGAAGACGTCTGCCACGCCAACCTAACCCCCCAAGTGCATGAAAGGCGACAACAATACCTATCAAATATGTCCTAGGTATTATGCTCATATGCCTAGATTATGTCAATAGTTAGGGTCTTGTCAGTGTTTAAGTTTGGGAGCTCCAAAGCTCATGAGAGACCATTTTTGTCTATGGCATTATATTTATGGACCTTCGTATTGTTTTTGAAGGTATTGAACTTTATGATTTTGAGACCAAGGTATATTATTTAGTAATGTTGGGTGGTAATCCATTGGGATGGATGACTCTAGCATCCTCCAGAAAAGTGTTGTGAGCCATGGGACTAGAAATGCAAAGGGGTATAATGGATTGAAAAACATTAACACTGTTGTTGCTCCTGACCGGCGTTCGTCTGTCAAAGCCCAAAAGTAGGCACACAAGCCCGATGGCAACTGCAAAAAGAGCAGCCACTATCACCACACTCCTCTCTTCCTCGCTTCAGGTTGGCTCTTCTCCAACTCAAGGGGGGCTTCCCTAAGGTTAGGATCACTAAGGCAGATGCAATGTCGGACAAGGTGAAATGAAGAGGCTGCCTTAGAGAAACAGTTGTAGCATAGATGCAGTGTTCCACCAAGTTTCCGGGACGGGGGGGCGCGGGAGCGAGGAAATGCACATTGGGGATGTGCAGAGGCAACCCCAAATTTTGGGGAATTTTGGGGAGCGGGGGGGCGTCAGGGTCTTCAAATTTTAACATAGGGGGGGGCATCTCTAAAATTATTAAAAAAAAATAGTAAATACATGCTAAATTGAAATTCATCATGGTGCAATCATCAATGTAAACAAGATATTCAGCTCATAATGACTATTTTTAATTTTAAATACATGCACATCTTCCATAACAACTTCGAATCATGAACATAAACAAGTAACAAGTTAACAACAAATAAATTATTAAATGACAAATGACAAATCAATAATCATAAATCTAAATTCGTAAATCATAGACATGTCACATAAATGATAAACTGTAAACTTTAACGCTTAAGCCTTAAACACTAAACACTGAACAATAGACTCGTCAACACTGCAGTATAATATATTTGGCAAAATTTACTCAAAATAAATAGTACTAAAGAGTAATGTACTAAATAGTCAATGAGTGATGAGTCAAAGTCTAAAGACTCAGTCCGAGTTCATCAATGACAGTAAATAAAAGTTTAAAAGTTAAAACTAAAAGTATCAAAAATAAATCATGAAAAGAGTCAAGACTCAAAGTGCATCAAGGAGATAGATCCATGGACTGGTCCTCTTGATGCATCTGCTGCATGAAGTCACCATCTATGGGAGTGTCACCATCTAAGTCAGAGTCACTCTCAGTCTCAACCTCAAGAGTGACCAATGGCACACCAACCAAACCGTGTTGCACCTCATCTAGTCTCTCCTCCTCATCTATCTATGCATCATCCTCTGGATCCACATCCCATCGTGTAGTCGGTCCCATCTGATACTCTGGTGTCTTCCTATGTGAAAGACGTAGGGCACTATGAACTGCAACTAGCTTCTTTGCTCTCTTAGAGGTAAGTCTATTCCTCTTGATAGAGTGGATGAGGCTATATGTAGACCAATTCCTCTCTGCTGCAAAGGAACTAGCAATCTGTGACAATAAGCGAATAGCAAGATATTGAATCTCTGGAGCATCATCCCCATGCATCCTCCACCAACCAATGGGGTCTTCTTGGCCTAAGTCCTTAAGATCTTCTTTTGCATCATGTTTGTTGAAAGGACCATTGAGATTTGCAAAATGAACCCATTGTCTTCGAATTTTCTTTGCATCATCTTCATCATACATCTTTGTTATGGCAGCTCGAAATCCCCTCTTGATCTCTAGATCTTCAATGGGGGAAATTCTACCAGGCCTCTCAACATACCATTTTGAGTTAAGTGCATATGCTGCCATGTGCAAAGGTGTGTTCATTCAATCCCATCTACGCTGAATAATGGGTCGAATTTGGGTTGTATAGAACTCTAAGGATTGCTCTTTCTCACGAATGGCCGCCCTTACTTGACCCAACATGCTATCAAATGTCTCATAGATTTCTCCAAGGCTAGGAGAATCTGAGTCCCCATAGCGAATAACCTCAACTATAGGGCGTAAGAAAGACACCAAATAGCTGCAATCTGCCCACCAATCATCATCCAAAACTTGAAGCCTGACCTTCTTACCCTCATTTGTCTTGGATCCAATCCACCTGTTCCAATTCGGAGTCACAACCATGGCCTGCAATGCTGGCCAC